>LPNX010341368.1:422125-593980 GCA_001517045.1 Pseudotsuga menziesii
TGAGTATGGGACATCATCAAAGAGCTTATGGACCACCATACAGGGCATTCTTCTTTCCAGGTGGGATAAGAATTGCACACCTTTGCATTGTTTGGCTCATTCATTGAATCCCAAGTTCTACAGTCAGGAATGGCTCAGTGGTGGGCCCTCACGTAGATTTGCTCCTCACATGGATTTAGAGATATCAAATGGGAGGAAGTTAGCTTTTAGAAGGATATTTCAGGATAGAGCATCCCTTCAGGAGGTGGAGGAGGGCTTCATAGAGTTCTCCACTGGCATAGGGAGATTTGGAGGGTATGATATGCTTGGAGACATGGGGGTCAAGAAGGCCCATGGTTGGTGGACATCTCATGGGGCAGGATGCCCTATTCTACAACAGTTAGCCATGAGGATCCTTTCCCAGGTTACTTCATCCTCTTGTTGCGAGAGGAATTGGAGCACATATGGAAATTTGTATAGCTTGAAAAAGAGCAAGCTTGAGCAGTCCAGGGCAGAGGCAATGGTGTATGTGCACACCAATCTTCATCTTATTTACAGGAAGAGGCAAGAGTGGTTGAAGGGTCGAACAAAGATGTGGGATGTATTTCCTGATGATATGGGTTTGGACAACAATATAGAGTTGGCATTAGCCAACATGGATCTTACTGACCCAGTGCTAGAGCCAGTGACTTTTGATGATGAGCCTAATGAGGGGTCATCCTCCATACCAGCAAACATAACATCAGATTTTGGATTGCCATTGGGTATAGAGGAGGACGAGGAGGAGGATAGAGGAGAGAGCAGCGACAGTGGTGCTGAATTTGACATGGAGGAGCAGGAGGACTATTGACAGTTGTCCATGGCTAGTACCACTGATGAGCTATGATAATCTTCCTTGTGGCTATTTAGTATTTTACTATTTTCTTTTTGTATCTAGTATCTACTATCTAAGATCTTAGATCTAGTAGTACTGTAGATACTAGACTGTAGTAGTAACTCTATTTTGTATTTGACAGTTGCATTCTCTCGATATCTATCATCTAAGTAATACATTTTGGTTTTGATGGTTTAATGAGAAATATCAGACGCAAAGTTCATGATTCAATGTTCATTAATAAATTATTAAATTATAATTTTATTATTGATTCATGATTGATTGTCAAATTTAAATTGAATGTTCAACTTGTTACTTCAATGATATTATGATTCAAATTTCAGATTGATGTATAGACTTCTAGTTTTTCAAAAATGTGGTATATTTAAAAAGTAATATATATATTTAAGTTTTTAATATATATATATATATATAAATTTAAATTTATATATATATATATGAAACGTGTCCTGTTTCCAGGGTCGTCGTGTCCCGTGTCAAATACTCGTATTTTTGTGTCCTCCGTGTCCTGTGTCCTCGTATCATGTGACTTAGACCGAGAGGAATCCTATTTCTTGAGGTGTAATTTTATAAAGTCTGATATCTGATCCCTCTCTTGCTTTATAGATCCTGGCTTATGTTTTAATTTTTTATTTTATAAACTTACATGAATTTTTTAAATTACTTTTTATAATTTTTTATTTTATGAGCCGACATGGATTTTTTCTAATTACTTTTCATAATTTTTTTATTTGATAAGCCAACATGAATTTTTTTAATTAGTTTTTATTTTTGGCAGTGTAACGTTACATTACCTTATGTGACAATATCTCCCCCATACTGAGCTGTAGAGCACCTCGCTCCTCTCAGTGCAACAAGTGACTCGTTCTTTTAGCCTATGGGCACCATATCTAACATTGCACTCTCTTTCATGGTGTGATCTACTATTCAAGGAATTTCTTTCAAGTATTGTGCCCTAGTATTCTTGAGTTATTTCTCTTTAAAAGCACTCTCTCATTTCGTCTACTGCACACTAGTGCAGATTTATCTTTTTCCCTAGTGCTGGCTTATCATCTCTTTGTGCAAATTTAGGGTTTGCAAGTTGGTTCCATTTGATCCTCTCTCTTATGGATCTCAATAATGGTATCAGAGAGGGTGTGAACCTCCCTTGCTCTATTCAGCAGGGTTTTCCAGGGTTTTTCTAAGGCATAATGAGAAAACTTCTTCGACAGGCAGCACATTCCTCAGAATTTTTTTAATTAGTTTTTATTTTTGGCATTGTAACATTACATTACCTTATGTGACAACATCTCCCCCATACTGGGCTGTAGAGCACCTCGCTCCTCTCAGCGCAACAAGTGACTCATTCTTTTAGCCTATGGGCACCATATCTAACATTGCACTCTCTTTCATGGTGTGATCTACTATTCAAGGAATTTCTTTCAAGTATTGTGCCCTAGTATTCTTGGGTTATTTCTCAATAAAAGCACTCTCTCATTTCGTCTACTGCACACTAGTGCAGATTTATCTTTTTCCGAGGGAAATGGCTTATCATCTCTTTGTGCAAATTTAGGGTTTGCAAGTTGGTTCCATTCGATCCTCTCTCTTATGGATCTCAATAATGGTATCAGAGAGGGTGTGAAACTCCCTTGCTCTATTCAGCAGGGTTTTCCAGGATTTTGCTAAGGCATAATGATAAAACTTCTTCGACAGGCAGCACATTCCTCATCCTTTATTTTTACAGCTGAATTATATTGCAGATTTTTTGGAAGGGGCTGATTTATGGTGTTTTATTCCAGAAAAGACAGATTTTACGATGATTTTTCCAGAAGAGGATGTTTTTATGATGAATTTTCTGGAAGAAGCTGATTTTAAGGTGTATTTTTTTATGAGCTGTTTTTATTGGTTGGTGTGGGGTGCCTTATTTAAGGTTTGTTATGACCCTGTTTTATTATCATACACTTATTTGGAGAGCTTGTCCAGGGATTGAAGTGCCCTGCAATAGGATTCCTGCTGATTTATTTCAGGAATTTTTCAGCACCAAATCTGAGACTTTTGGCTGGTGGAATCACTGATGTTTTATGACTGCAGAACTAGGGTTTCAGACCATCTTCTTTACTTATTTTTCAGTGGCTGATCTGAGACTATTGACCGGTGGCATCACCAAATTTTCATGACAGGCTGATCATCTTTCTTGTTGCAAACATCATTTCGGGGAATATATCCCCAAGGTTCTGCAAATAAATTTATCTGGAATATTGGGGAAAATATCAGAAAATATCTGAAAATATCGGCATGAAGAAACTTAGACTTGAAGAATTATGAAAATATAAAAAAAAATGGCAACTTGAAAAACTCAAGAGATATCAGAAAAATCAGAGATATTTGCAACACTGTTTTTACAGCTGATCTGAAGATTATGGCTAAAAGCATTGCCCTAAGGATAGTGGATCTACAGTTTTTGGATTATTTCTCTTTGTTCAGGGTTTCCTAAGAGGGCTCACTTCAAGCATTTGATCCGAAGAATTTCTTGGCATGCAATTTTTTGGTTCATCTTTTTATTTCCCAACATTTTTTGTGGGTTTATCAGCGTATCTAAGACATTAGCTAGTGGCATCATCGAGTTTTTTTTACTGCAAAACCAGAGTTTCAGACCATCTATTTTCTAGGATTCTTAAAACCCTTCTTCGGATCAGTTTTTTCCTTTTCATAAATCCCTTAAAGGGTATATAAACTCTTCCTCTACATTGTTCTCACTTCTTAGACCTCATGGACTCTCTTCATGGTGCACATCTGATGGCACACCTTGTATGTTGGGCCTTACCAGTTCAAGAATGTGATGATATCTTTGACCCCATCACATTTGGAGATGTTATTTATGTTCCAGGAGTTGGTGGTTTTATAGTGGATGCTTTCCTTTATTATGATACAAGGCATGCTTCTTCGCTGTTGGAGTTGATTTCATATTGCCATTTACATGCCTATGACCACTTGCTTTCAAGGGAAAGCTAAGTGCTTTCTCAGTTCCTTTGATGCAGCTTTTACCCTCAGGTCCACGGGATCCACCCAACTATTTTTAATGAATGATTATATTGATGATTCTCAGCATATTTCAATGGATCTCTTCTTTCCACAATATGATGTTGGTCCTTTCTGGATGTACCGATGTACTTTCTTCTGCAACTTTATTTTCAAAGACAGCTTGTGCCAGCCTTTGAACCTTCAGCAGACCACCACGCTTCAATGGATCCTTCTTCAATGCCTTTACCAAAGGCCATCCTCACCAGGTTGTGGAAGCATGTTGGTATGGGCGATATAGCATTCAAAGGGGATTATATCTTCACTATATGGCCCACATTCAGTGTCAAAGAGGGAAGTTGATGTAATGGCTGCTCTCCAAGGCCTTCTGTTCAGATTAAAGGGGTGGATGTGTGAACAGGGATGTACCTGTATTCAAGTTGGGTATCCACACACCCACGCACAATTATATTTTAATCTGCTCTCACTCCTAGTTGTATTCGAGTTTGGTATCCATAAACCCACTAGTAGATTGTATTCAAGCTCTCTCAAGTGCATTTGAGTTGAGTACCATAAACCCACTCATAGACTGTATGCAATCTCTATCTGTGGTATTCAAGCTCTCTTGGGTGTATTCGAGTTGGGTATCCATAAACCCACTCTTAGATTGTATTCAAGCTTTCACAATTCACATCTGTATTCAAGCTCTCTTAGATGTATTTGAGTTGGGTATATAAACCCACTCTCTTTTGTATTTCAGCCAAGGTTGACCCTATATTGAGTTGGATCTCTATAACAGACTCTCCCACTTGTATTTCATCATTCTCAATGGCCTCCTACTCAACCTAAAACAGAATGTTGAAATGATGGCGTAATCTTCACTTACGGCCAACTTCGGAATCATTATTCTTGTGTATTAGTGTGCTTTTAGGATTTGGCTTGAAGACAACCTAGTCAACACTCATTTACCATATTCCTAAGTGGTTAAGAGTCAAGACCAACCTAGTCATTATGTGGGCCCATAACCCCTCTTGGGGAGGACACTCTATCTCTTGAGTTGTGCAACATCATATTGATTTATTGCTTTCTTATACAAGGGACTTATCCTTTTAGCCTACAAGTATCATATCTAGCATTGCACTCTCTTTCATTGTGTGATATATTGTTCAAGAGTTTTCTGTCAAGTGTTATGCTCTACTATTTTTGGGTGATTTCTCTCTGAAAGCACAATCATTGATTTCTTCTATTGCACACTAATGCACATTTATCTTTTGCCCTAGTGCTGATTTATCATCTCTTTGCTCAGATTTAGGGTTTGTTGGTTGGTTCCATTTGATCATTTCTCTCTCCTATGGATCTCAACACAAGGAATAGCCAGAAGACACATGTTTGTTGTGAATAAACACAATCCACCTACCCCAGATTAAGACTTCCTACCCCAACATAAGTCCAATCACACTTGCAATTAGTTGACCTTTTTACTAAAACAAGTTGTATTTTGAGTCATTACCATGAATGTTGAGTTTCTTATTGATATATTGGTTGAGCTAAATGTATAGTCTAAGATAGTATATTTTTAAGTAAAATACAACAACTAATAGTGCATTGTATTAAAAGTTGTTGGAAGTTCAGTAAGCCAAATCTGTGAAGTACTTAAGTCAATTTTCAATATCAAAATTGAATTGTCAAATCATGGTATATGTTACCGATTGAAATGGCAGTCCAAGCCACCGGCAAACATATGCGGAGAAAATGGCCACTGTCACCTTAGTCACTTCTCCTAACTTCTTCGGAGGTCGAAACCTCCTAGGGGAGAGCCCTATGTAACTCTGCAAAAGACACTTAGACACCAAGTATATCTCATATGTGTGCAAGGTTAGTGACCAGTGCCTAAAGGAGTTAATCAAAAAGTGAAATAGATGTACTATGAGCACGCATATGAATTGTGCAAGTTCATCCAAGTATAAGTCAATTGCATATCTAATGAATACCGATGTGCAAATAGTATGATATGTAGATATTAACCAAGTACAAGTAATTTGTCAAACAATCAGAAATGCACATGTACAGCAATACAAGTAACATGTATCAGTCATCTATTCAAGTATTTGTGGCAGCCGAAATTACAGGCCCAGATTTTGGGACGCCCGAGATTTTAGGGTACGGAATTTTAGGGAGGGCCCAAAATTTTAGGGTGTAGAATTTTAGGGCGCAGAACTTTTAGGGAGGACCCAAAATTTTAGGGCTCGAAAGTGCAAAAAAAATAAATTTTTTTACTTTTAGGGTTTCTAACATAAAATTGCAGACCTAAAATTACCATAGTCTACCATGTAAAATGCAAATATAAACATACGAAAATACAATTAAATTGAAGGAAATTGTATGAGAATAAAGCCAAGGGTTTCAAGGTTTTACCCTGACCCTAGGGCATCAAGGAAGGTGATCAGCCTTCCTCTTGGGAGGTCTTTCTAAAGTTTGGCAAGCCAGGGCCTTCTCCAACAGCCACAAGGGCTCGTTAGAGGAAGCCTAGCTAGGGAAAAACTCAGAGACCTAAGGCCCAAGCTTATAAGGACCCCTAGAGGATGTCCTTCACAATACTATGGAGACAAATCGCTGAAAATGACCTAGTTTACACAAAATGCAGCACTAATGGCTACCATTCAACCATAAACAAGCATCATCCATCAACATTTAACAAAGAGAAATCAAGACAAAAGCATATATACATCCTTGTGCATGTGTTAAGCTAACAATTCTAGCATCACCTTAACAAACAGCAAAAACCAAAGATACTTCAAGAGATTACCATTAAACGAGAAAAAGAAGTCTCCTCAAGAGGTGCGCATCACTCCAAGAGCCCTAAGAAGGGTAAAAAAGTAACATAATGTTTTATCCCATGAGTCTTCTATTAAAATGAAGTGAGGAGATCTATTTATATGATCTCATGCTCACTTTTACCAAAATATCCAGGCCGACGTGCCTTTAAAATGTCAATTTGAAATTAAAAAATGTCAACTTAAAATTAAAACAAAATAATAATAAAATATAGCCATAATGTAGGCTCAAGGTAGGCTACCTGGGGTGTTTTTCCTCTAGGTGCCAAAATTTGCTCAAATAAGCAAACACTCCGAACGAAAGGCTGGAGTGAGCTAGAGGGAGGGTGTTATACCCCATCTAACCCCTAGAATGTTGTAAAGTCCCTCAACGCCCTCCTCAAAGCATCAAGAAGGCCTGGTGTGGAGGATGGCTTCCTCTAAGGAGAGAAGGAGCTGTGAAGGGAGACTAATGTCTCGTAGCTGAAGCAAAGGCCACCAGAGCACACAAACAAGACATAAAGCCATGTGACCCAGTGGTCAGCCCTTAGGAGCCCTGGACACCAACCTTGGGGTTAAAAACACTAGCAAAGGATTGGTAGCAGTAACCAAAGGGCCCAGCCATGACCACCATTGCTCGATAACACCCCTCCTGGTCGAAAAAATTAGCTCTCCCTCCCTGAGGCACATCTTAAGGTGCGCTAGGTACAAGTGCAGCATAACACTATAGATGTAATAGTTTTAAATTTTTCAATACAAGAATAAAGGAGTTCATGAACCAATGATTGTCTACTACATCTAAGTTGTCCCAAAATCTCCCTTTCTTTTGCGTGTCTAGCTTGAGCTACCATCCTTCCCTAGCCTTGGAGGAATTGTGTTGTTCTTTAAATGAAAAACACCTTCGAACTGTCTGTTTGTTTACACTCAAACCTGCATTGCTTTCTCAGTGGCGACCCGATGCAAACTGTAAACACTACGCCCACTGTCACCTCAACGTACACACCTCTCACTTAGGGTTGGTGCCTGCCGACTCCAGGGGGTATCCTTAACTCTACCTGTACTTGTTAGTTATCTCGCTTAATGAGAAAGAGTTGCTAGTAAGTAAAAATTATATCGAACCTAAAAAACCTGGAGAGAAGGATCAAAGAAGACCAGTGTCTTTCTAGGGCTAATGTGGTCAAACATCAACCAGAACAATCATCCGAGAGAGGGGTGGAGAATAGGGGCGAGGCTTCCAAGATAGAAGAATCTCGCAACCTAAAAGGGCGTGGCTTCAAATGAGAGGGGGTTCTAATGGGCCCAATCTGCCAATTAACCTAACAACCTACATGAGAAAGTAATCAAGCACATATTATCCAAGCATCTAAGCACACATGAGAACAAGAAAATAATGGTGGAGCAATGAAAAAAGGCTTTGTTAACTGTCAATCTAGAAATACAATAAGTGGTCTCTGAAGAATCCAACCATTACAATGAGTATTGCACTTTTCTTTATAGGCCATTTGAACTAGGTCAATGTGCCTTAGGCAAGAATGCATGCATATGGAGCCAAGAGAAAACAAATTGTTTAGTCATTGCATTCTGAAGATAATTGCCCTCACTGTTGCTCAGCTCCACTTATGTATGGATTTGAAGCTAAGTTTTTAGAAGTGCGCCCTCTTTAAGTGGAATCTACTGCTTTGTATTCAAAATTTCAAACTGCTGATTGCTTTTAACATAACCTGCTCGTAATACAATGAACTCTATTGACCAAGGCGCACCCTATTCCCCCTGTTTGGAGTCTAGACGCTTTCTGAGTATGCATGAGCTGTTTAATAAATGGTAAATGACTTTTCTTTAACCATGCCTTTGCATGAATAATAACTTGAGATGCTTTTAATACCACCCATCTGCTATCCTAACGGTAACACAGGAGTTTTCTTGGTTGCACCTCGTTTTCTATGATAACTACTAAACGATGCATGTTGTTTCCTTCCCACATGACTGTTGTTAGCCATAGATTTGCACAGGTCTAGACATAACTCCATTTACTCAACAATCAGCTGTACTAAGCATGACTTATCCTTCTGTGAAATAAAATGTGAGTTTAAACAAGCCAGTGCATGTCAAAATCATTAGTTTTACTGTTGTTAACAGGATACAAGCTCTGAGTGGAAAAAACATTGTTTGTAATCTGCAACAGCCATAAGAACTGGTGCTCCCATTTCTGAACTGCCACTTGCCCAGAGCATTTGGAAAATATAAAAATTAAAACCTAAGATCTACGTATGCATGCGCTGTTATGTAATTTCTATCTGAATACCTACATGAAGGCTAGGCCTACAACTAGCATGAAAAAGGGTTGGCTTTGTAGAACTTCCTATGACGAGTAGAAATGAGAGATAGCACCATTTGCTTGAGATAGCGGGAGCAGTGATGATGATGATCCAGCTTTGATGATGATCCTGTGATGAAGACTTGTGCTGATGAACTGTGTCAAGAGAATACCTTCCTAGTTAAGAGGGAGTGTTGATGTATTTGTATCTTCGGAATGTATTCACTTGTATATCTTATATTGTATTTCATTGTACCCCGATGTTCCTATCGGGAGGATCATTAATATAATAAAGTCATGTAAAGTCATAGAGGTTAACCCTCCTTTGTAAGTCGGGGCAATAGTCCCCACAGTTGAAGGGTACTAGGGTTAGTAGACTCTCCTGGTGAGGTCGGCCCTGGTAAGTAATTGTCAAGTGGAAAACTAGTATAAATAGAGAGTGAGACTCTCTATTTGACACACACACTCACTCAACTGTAACGCATGAGTGAGAGAAGAGGATCTTGCACAAGTGAGAGAGAGAACAGATGTCGGAGATCATCTTTGTGTTTTTGGGTTTTACTTTTGCTATTAGTGCCCATTCTATCTCTGAGGAAGTTGCGGGGTTTTCTCCTTTATAGTTTCCCCAAGGAAAACACTTTGTGTCTCTTGTCTCGTGTGATTATTGTTGTGCATGTTATTCTCTCAGATAAGATCCTAGATCATATTGATCAAATGATAAAAATCTAACATGGTATCAGAGCTAACCTGAGAAGAAGACACTATGCAGCTGCAAAAGCTAGGGCTTCTTATTTTTTGGGTCTCTCTCCGCACATCATCAGCAAAAGGAGGCTAGGATAACTCTCCATTGAAGGGTGCATCTTTCTGTCAAAGCAAAATTTGATTCTGGGCATTTTCAGATTTTTGACCTGTCACTACTGCGGAAAATTAGGGTTTTTCGCAGAAGAGGAATTTTTGAGTGATCCCAACATAGGACTTCTCTCCTCCTCAAAATCAAAACTTAGAGACCAAGAACGAAATTTTTGGTTGGGTAAAACTTCGAGAAAGTCAAACCCTAATTTGACCCGGGACCAAAAAACCCTAAAAGACAAAAAACTAGTCATTTTGCTGCATTCGCTATATCTCGAGATTGGAGAAGGCTCAGGATGTACCCTGTGTAAAACGTTTCAGCCTCAGATTCGCTATATTCTGGGAGATATGACTCCTCCAAATCAGGGGTCCAGCCTCTCCCTGGATTCATCCCTAAACAGGACACCTAAGGAAAATTGCTATATCTCGGGCTACGAAGGTCCAAATAAAATTTCGCAAGTTGTTCCAGATAGAGAACGGACTATACTTTCTGTGGTAAAAGTTTCAGACCCCGAAGGTGAAACAGTGACACATGGAAGTCTGTACAAGTTCGCTATGCTGAACAGTCCTTAAATAAGTCACCTTGGGAAAACTCTCATAATTCCCAATTTGTGAAACCAATGCTACTCAAACCTACAGTGTTGGAAAGAGAACAAACGAAGCTACCTCAGTGCGAAGTCTCTGACACAAAGGAGCAGTACTTTCAAATATATTGCAGAACAATATCAAGCAATTCTGCAAAAGAAATTGAAGAATAATAGGGCACCAGATATTTTGCAGTTTTGATCACAGTTATGAGAAAATGAGTATGCTACTCAGCTCACCTTGAGGAGGCACATCATCTTTCTATCCAATCAGATCTGAAAGATTCCAAGTTTTCAAAATTAGGGTTTCTCTAAAAAACCCTAGATCAACAAAATCTAGAACCAAGACGGACACCTCAAATCGATAAGATTTAATATTTTGCTATTTACATTTGAGGTTCTCATTTCAAAATGACTAATCACACCAGCTTGATGACAAGCTTGGTGAAGCTAACAACTTCCAAGCATGGAAGTATAGGATCTCACTAGTTCTTGAAGAAAATGAATTGGACACCTAATAAGTGGAGAGGTTCCAGTTCCAGAGGGAGATGAGGCTAAAAGCCTTACACAAGAAGAACTTGGTCAAGGCCAAGAGGATTATTGTTGATTCTATCAAGGATCAACTTATATCACAAGTGTCTTTCCTAAAGACACCTAAAGAGATGTTTGATTCCTTGAACAAGCTATTTGAAGGGAAGAATATAAATCAGAAGAAGTATAGGAACTCCGTGATCCTTGAAGAAATCGACTTGGATCAATTCTAAGAGCTACAGGGAGATGTGGCAAAGGCTAGAGCCAAGAGAATCATTGCAGATTCTATTAAAGATCATCTCTCATGTGTCATCCCTGAAGACACCAAATGAAAGCGATTACTTTCAGCAGACTCTGGGAAGAGTGCACACAAGAAGAAGCTTGACTCATAATAAGAGAAGAGAAGATGGGAGCAACTAAAGATCAAGCGCTCACGATTCAAAAAAGATTCCTCAAACGATGAGGAATATGAAGAACTCAATTCTTGAAGAACCTCTTATCCATCTTAGCATTTGGATAAGAAATGATGTTGTTATTAATGAAAAAGATGATGAAGCCGAAAGAAGGAGTCTACCCACGAAACAAATAAAGATAAGTGTTCAATTGTCATTTCATGATATTGTTTGGTTATGCATTTGTTTTTATTCAGTTGATGTGGTATGCGTGATAGAATGTTTGCATTAATGACAGTATACTACTAATATGCAAGTGATGGGTAAGTAGCCCATGGTGCTATACAATTCTCCATTCCTACTTATCTAGAATGAAACCTCTTCGCTGACATATTGGATTAGTGCACAATCTCAATGATGTCATGGTAGAGATGGAAGGCATCTAGAAAGTTTCCGTAAGATATTGATGAATGTTGTATTGGCTAAAATAGTTACATGATTATATATTTATGTATAAGAAATTGCCATTATGAATATGCTTTATGAAATGTTTCTAACCATATAACTAATGCATTTGACTTATAGGAAAGATAGCGTACAATCGCCTACAAGAAAAGAAGGATGAGACTTGTTCCGAAGAACAAGTGACGACAGTTCAAGAAATAATCCAAAATGAAGAATAGTATGACGAGACTTCAAGAGGCCTCAGACACACTCTAGTTATGTGACACTGTTGAGCGACATCATTGATGCAAAGCCTTCCAACTATGAAGAAGTAGCCAAGAAGAAAGGGAAGGAGAGTATCAGTTCAAGAAGAATGATGTCTAAGGATGCGGTATCGAGACCTGAAGGGAAGTCCGTAGTGTCTTCCATATGGATCTACAAGATGCAGCATGCAGTAGATGGCAACATCGTGGGACACAAGGCAAGATTCGTAGCACGAGGCTTCTCACAGAAAGAAGGCATAGACTACGAAGAGACATTTGCAGCCACTGGAAGTCTAGACACATGACAATCAGACTCATGTGTGCAAATTAAAGAAGGCCTTGTACGAGCCCAGAAGGCACCCAAGGGATAACACATAAATGAGGAGCTTGGAGATCACCTAAAGTAATGAAGATCTTAACCTTTGCTACAGGGTTGAAGATGAAAGCCTATAGAGGATGACAAGCTCACAGATGGGTGCGAGAAGAACTTTTGAAAAGGTTCAAGATAAAGGATCTTGGTATCCACTGACCCTAGATGAATACATAGAATACTAGTAGCAAAGGAAGCTATTTGTCACTCCAGTACAGAATGTTTCAATGCATAGAGTACGAAAGGAAGAGGGAGAATGATGCCCCGCTTCAGAGAGAGTGACTGCAGAAGATCCTGAGGTTTGACATGGTACGACGAGATGAACAGATTACTGATGGCTCTAGGATTTACTGAGAGTAAAGCAGATTCCATCCTTTGCTTCAAGGTTGAAGGCAAAAGACCAGTGATGCTCCTATTATATGTCGATGACTTGTTCCTGACAAGGAAAGAGGAACTCATTAAAGTTGCAAGAAAGAGAAATGCTGGCAAGTTCAAGATGAAAGACTTGGGTATGATGCACTACTTTCTAGGCGTGGAGGTGTGGCAGAGTGTGAATGGAATCCCCCTTGGACAAGGGAAGTATTCAATGGAGATCCTGAAGAGGTTCGGGATGATGGACTACAAAGCCATGGCCAGACCTATGGCATCGAACCTAAAGCTATTGAGTGATAATTCAACAGAGTTGGTTGATGCTACGATGTATCGACAGATGATTGGGTCATTGACGTACCTGACGAACACAAGACCAAATATTTGCTTTGCTGTGAACAACCTGAGCCAGTTCCTGTCGATTGCAAAGCATGCAGTGAGGTACCTGAAGGGTACCGTTGACTATGGGCTCAAATATGAAGGAAATCAGAAGATTAACCTGGAGGGTTATGTGGATTCGGATTGGGCAAGCGATACCATTGATAGGAAGAGCACTTAGGGGTGCTGCTTCATTATGGGATCAGGTGTGATCTCTTGGTTTAACAAGAAGCAGTCCTGCATGGCACTGAGTACAGCCGAGGAAAAATATGTTGCAACTTGTATTGTATTGGAGTCATGTCATGCCCCAATGTGCCTATCGAGAGATTCAATAATGTAAACAAATCATGTCAAGTCATTGTGGGTAACCCTCCTATTGATCAAGGGTTAAAGTCCCCACAGTTGTGGGACACTAGGGTTATTAGACTCTCCTAGAGATATCGGCTCTAGTAAGTAATTGTTAAGCGAGTCCGACATGTTAAAGTGGACATTAAGTGAACGAAAGAATAAAAATAGAGAGTGAGCCTCTCTATTTATCTCACACACACTCACTCACTGAGGTGCATGAGTGAGAGAGAAGTTGCTAAGACAAGAGAGAGACTACTGCTGTCGGGAGATCATCTTTATGTTTTCGGGTTTTACTTTTGGTGTTGATTCTATCTTTGAGGAAGTTGCGGGGTTTTCTCCTTCATGGTTTCCTTGAGGAAAATTCTTTGTGTCTCTTGTGTTTATTGTTGTGCATGTTATTCTCTCAGATAAGATCCTAAGATAATGCTAGCTTGAATGATAAAAATCTAACATTTTATTCTTAGCCATGTCTGCATATGAAGGGGAGGATTTAGCTTCAATAGGGGAAGGACGATTTGGAAGCAAGAATTCATCATCTCTGAGCAGTTCTGAATGTTATACATCACTGTGCATCCATGAATGTTATACATACCTTGAACTTGCACCTTACATACAGACTTCAACAAGACTTGGACTATTCATTCCCGCAGTCAGCCTTTGACACAGTCCAACTAGTAGATGAATGCACAATCATCACTCAGTCTGTGGAAGTGTTTCAAGCCAAGCATCAACCTCGCTCTGAGGACTGGGACCACAGTGCTGAGTTAGCTGGCTTATCGTTCAAAGATATGGGGAGTATGCTGCTACAGGAATATCAGTCCGAATATGGTCACGATCTGCTGCATAATAATCACTAGAAACACTCTAGACACTCTTGGGAATGTTTGGCTGCCACTACAGAGTTCGTCCTTCAACTGAGGATGACTGCTATAGAGACGTTTCTCTAAATGATAACTCCAAAATCGGGCTGCTACAGGAAAAGGAAAATATCCAGTCTTCAAGCAAAGCCAAGTAAATAATTGTTACGGCACTCAATGCAACTTCTCTAAGCCTGTAAATGGTGTATGGGACTGTCTGTGCGCCCTCCACAGAGAACTCAGCTGAAAAATACTAGTGGACCAACAAAAATGTGTTACTATAGCAAAGAGATAGTGGTCACTCTTCTTCAAATCGTGGTATTCTCCTTTGATTTCTCCCATGGAAGTGACTGGAGTAATACTGTGTCAACGCTTCCTAGTCACACAATCCTCTTCTTTGATGGATGTGCCCTCTTCTTCACACTATGTTCAATAGTTGTGCCCTCTACAGCGAATGAACTCTTCATCCTCAAGTGCACCCTCAGCAGATGGCCAATAACCACTAGAAAAATTCCATTCTAAAACTCAGATCTGAAACAAATATAAATTCTCTTCACGGCAATGAAAAGCAAAGAGAAATCTAAGATGATCCCTCCTCAATCTACGTGTCTAGGCACACCCTTTTTATTGCTGGTGCTGCAACAAATTCAGACTGCTTCTTGCAACGAAATATGGGTATGTTTCAAGTGCTTAAAAAGATGTCATTATCCACCTTAACGTCTGCAGCAAATTTCAAACTGCTACAGAAAACACACAAAAAAAAATGTCTTGACTGCTCCCAAGAAATTTCTAGTCTGCTGCTCATCTCCTGCTATAACCTTCGTTCCTGAGGCAGCCTCAGTGAACATCCGAAAATCAGAGCTAACCCCGAAATTTTTTGTGTTATAAATGAGGTCGTTGATAGGGGTATTTATACCCATTTTCCCTAATGTCTTGAGGCCGACCTGATATATATATATATATATATTTTTTTAAATTTAGAGCCGACTTCCTATATTTTTATTGGGCCGACATTCTATAAAAAAATATTTTAATTTAAATTGGAGCCGACATAAAAAGATTTTATGATAGTTCAGACTTGTTCCCTTTTGTATCTGGAAATAATCCTTTACTAATACCATGGTTTGAAGTATCTGCTTTCTGATAAATTCCATCCTCTTCGGTACTGACAAGCAAGGCCACAGAACTAGTACATGCAAACTCATCAACAAAGCTGGAACTTGACAGAATACCAGAAACTAGATAAGATGGGGGCATGATGTCATGGTCAATCAGGCTCTTGCCAAAGAGCTGTGCTACATGGTATTGAGACGTACCCATATCATTGTTAACCATCAAAGGCAATGCATCATGAGACAGGTCATCAGCTGAACTTCCTGTTTGTCCAAAGGCATAAATAGATGCCTCAACTTTATTACAAGATCTACCTAATCCCATCTCACCCCATCTTGTTGTAGATGTACTCAAAGGAATACATTGTTCAAATCGAACTGTAGACGAGCAAGAATTTGAAGCAGTTTCTGCCAGTTTCTTACCCATGACTCTTTGTTCCACAGTAGGCAACTTAAGATGAACATCCCCATCATGATTAAGAGTGGTATACTCTTCTACAAGATTAGCTGATCCACCTTCCAGTGCATTGGGCCCAGATGTAGGCGTTGACATTTGGTTCAGATGCTTGCATGGAATCAGTAAGAATGCCTACGTCTCCCAGTCAGACTCTGCAAGGGTTGAATCCAGAAAAAATTTTGAATGCTCTGAAGTTGTCATGCCGTCCACAAGACTCTGTGACTCACCATTAGTTCCCATGTCTAAATGATCTTGGACGTTTGACATGGGTGAAAGGAGCCTCCATAACATTTAAATGCATTGAAGAGTCTTTGCTAAAGTCTGCTCACATCAATCAAAAGAAACATGGACTGTATGTTAACAAAAAATTGAGTTGCCTGTCTGCAACATTTTAGATCTGCAATTTTGAGCAGCCTCGGTCCACTCCTCCATAGGTTCTTAGTCCACCGAGAGCTCAGTTGCTACTTGATACCTTGTCAAACTCAGGACTATCATCAGCAGGACTTCTTCAACATCTTCAGCAAGGTAGTGGCATCAATGTCATCCATGTTGGCATCAATGACAATTTCATCAACAATCTCCCCCTTTGTCATTGATGACAACAACTCATGCTCCCCCTATGAGCATGCTCCCATTTTGTCTTCATCTCTCCCCCTTTGGCATCAATGGCAAAGGGTGTCCACATACCTGTGTCTGAGATCTCTGATCACTGCTAACTGCTCCCCTGTCAATATGCATGATCCTAGGACCTGTCTCTATGCCTAGAGTAACCATCCTTTCTCCTTTGAGTTCATTCTCCAGCCTCATGAACTCAAGGTGTGTTAAGGTCTTTGAGAGACCTTACACTTGGCTTGACGTATGGCAGCCATCCTCCCTGCTCTGATCAGCTTCTCCTATCTGCAACTGCTCTGTCTTCCTCATCCATACTTGCTTCTTGATATCTGTCTTTTGAGCATCTGTTCCTTCATTTGTACTGGCTTTCCTTGATGAGTTGTCTAGGTAACTTCTCAAGGACTGTTTCCGTGTACTCCAACAATCTTGAGCTTTGTGCCCAAGGCCACTGCAGCTATAACACCTCATCTTACGACAATGTGCAGCACAGTGACCAACATTGTTGCATGACCAACATCTGACTGAGCTGTTGGAGCTTCCAACACTTCTTTGATCAACTTCATTTCTCCATGCTTGAGAGTGTCCTTGACTGTAGACATTTGTCTTCTGATCTTCAAATCTTCTTGCTGATGTGTATGAAGTACTCTTACTTTGACTGGCACATTCATGGGTTTTGTGTCCAAACCCACTGCAGGTGTAGCATCTCAATGTGTGACATGTGGCATCAACATGTCCGACTTGATTGCATGTCCAACATCTAACTAAGACATTGGGGCTTCCAGCCCTTCTTCTTCCATAGAATCTACAATCCATAGCCTTATGAACAAAGTTAGAACAAAAATAACAATAACCATTGAAGAAAGGGGACTAGGTATAAGAATGGGACCTTAGTTCAATATCAACATCATGAACGGGAATGCAAGCTAAGTCACCTGGTTCGAATTCGTGTTCGAGTTCGACGACTTTGAAATTCAACAAAAAATCGACAGTCAAAATTTTGGTGATAAAATTCGGCATTAAATTCGAGAGGCAATAAAATTAAAATATATATTATATATATAAAAAAATTTACTAAAATTTAGTATGTCCATTAACCATATCATTAAAATGAAACTATATTATATACCAACTATATTATATATGAATTTTTTGATAAAAATGAAATTATAATCTAGATTCTATACCAACTATATCATATATATATATATTTTTAATAAAATTTAATATATTCATTAAACACATTTTAAAAATGAAACTATTCTGTATATGAATTTATTTGATAAAATTAAAAATGTTCTTAAGCACATTATAAAAATTAAACTATACCCTGATAATTACATTAAGGGTAACATAATTTCAGAGTGTTCTGGGTTACTCTCCAACCCGCTGTCGTATTTCCCCCTTCCTTTAGTTCGGCGAGACTCTGCTGTCTGTTCTTCAGCTTAACTCCTCAACAAAAAAGTCTTGACGCAGCTGATCAAGATTACTTGACCAGGGGGAGACTTGCACTTCATATACCGCTGCAAAGACCGCGTAGCGTGGTCTGATGATCGACTAGACGCGGGGGATTGCTGCATCGCATCCTACTCTGCACCCACGACCAAAAAATATTAATTACATTGCTATATGCAAATCGCAATATGGTTCACGACGGGCAAATCGCAATATGGTTCACGACGGATGAGATGGGCCACACATTATACTTCACCTGTATTCGTCACGATATGGATCACGATAATCGAGGGCGAGGGTGAGACACTCGCAACCGACTATAGGCGAAATCGAAGTTCGAGTTTGGACAATGCGAGCAGTGACAGGTGATTGCGAGCAGTGACAGGTGATTGCGAGCAACGAGCAGTGACAGGTGATTGGGAAAATTCGTAGAGTAGAGGCGGCGTCCTAGGATGGCAGTGGAAGGCGACAGAGCAGGGTTTCCCGTTTTGTAGTTTTCCATTCGAATTTCCCTGGCGAACTTCACGATTAAAATCGGCATGCCTTGAAATTCGCCTAAATTCGAATTTTATGCTTGAAAAGCGCCGAATCCGGTGACTTAGAATACAAGTATAGGCAAAAGGAGTAAAGGGCATCCTTGTCCCCATTAATTCTCAAGAAGGTGCCAATGTGAAACCAACAATGCCATCTAAAGAATCCAAAGAAGACCCAGAGGGGCTGAGTTATGAGATCTTGGGTGGACATTGGCCATCCACTGAAACTCCCTTAACACTTGAGGTCATCTAAAAGAATAGTGTAATGGAAAACAAATTGAAATACTCTATGCAAGGCAAGTCTATCTCAAATGTCTCATAGAGCTAGGATGTATGCCAACGTAATGGGAATTGAATCACGAATTGTAACACAAGTGAAGACTTGACAAAGCCCTAGTGGGAACCAAAATGTTGGTTGTAGGTTTAGAGGAGATGTGAGTCTCACCAATCTAAACAATGGTGTCACATAGGACTCTACATGTTGCTTACGATCATCAATTGTTCATATCAAGGGGGTGAAAGAAGTAATTATAACAAGGTTTGTTCTTGATGGAGCCTATAGAATTTGCCTCTTGAGATCTAGTACTTCTTTCAAAAATAGATCTTGGCACCTTCAGTTCAAGTACCTGAAGAAAGGAAGAAGGGATCCCCTTGACTCTATGTAGGGCAATGGAACCGTCCCCTTGTCACTGTGTATCAAGAACATGAAGATAAGGCAGTCCTCCAACTTGATGTCCTATAAGTGACAAACCTAACAGAGTCTCCCATAGCTCAGAATATAGTGAATCATCTCAACCCAAAGGCAATGGGTACAAACTCTGAACTTACCTAAAGGAATATGAAGCTATATAACCAATGCTTCCTAGTATCCTCGAGTCTGATCATAAGGCCATCCTTCAACTGCATGAAGTGCACAAGATAGAAAGCCATCTTAGAATTGCAATCCTTGGGGTTGGGGTGAGGGGGGGAATCCAAGTGGCCTATATGCACTGTTTATAGATGTAATTCCATTGTGTTGCACAGAGAAAAAAATCATTCTTTTAACCATAATTATGCCCTCATTTCCAAGGTAAATTAAATATGAACTGATCAAAACTTCTATGCAGGAAATGGGACAGTAACAATACCGCACGAAGTCGAGCTCCAAAGTCAGGCGTGAAGTCAGGCAGTATGTCGACATGTGTTTTCAGAATACATATCTCAGGCCCAACCTGCAAAATAAAATATTGACAAATTATATGAAAGCAAGAAAACACAAATCACGATTTCGCAAATAAGGAGAAGAAAGAAAACATGCAAAAACACACAAGCTTTACGGGAATAAGAAATTTAAGAAATGTAATCCTAGAAGCAAAATTCAAGGAGAAAAAAACAGGCCACGACAGAAAGTTGAACAATGGAAAAAATTTTGATGTCCTGAGAGCCAATGTTAGCTTACAAACAATGTGAGAAGAAAAGGACTATGGGATTAGTCAATGACAAGCAGAGAAAATACTCTGATAAGACAGTTTTTACCATCAGCATGACCCACAAGTAAAAATTCAACAGTGAACATGAAACAACATTTAAAGAAAGAGCCACACCATTTTAATAGTAAATACCAACCCTCGGAAAAAAATGGAAAGAAAAAACATGTCAATGGTGCAAACAAAAATCAGGTAGAAAAAAAAGTTAAAAGGAATCCATGAGCCAATTCATCCATAGATATCTTGAAGAATAACCAAGATACCAAAAGCTAACCAGATATATTAGTCCAAAATCAGAGGCCAATAGGTAATATTAAGTATCTTCTACAATTTTTAAAAACCGGAAAAGAAAGTGGGAAGAGATGAGAAATCTCCCTGCTTGCAAAGATTAGGAAACCTCTATCTCAAAAAAGGAACTGACAAAATTAGCAATGGAATGTCAAAATACAAACACAAGCCATATATTTTATCACGGAAGGAGGAGTTAGGAGACTATTAATGGGGAACAAAATCCCAAAGATATGGACCTGCCACTGCATTAAGAGACTATTGCAGATATAATATAGATAGCAACCCACAAGCCAAAGGTCACTGCATTAAGATACTATTGCAAATATAATATAGAAAACAACCCACAAGCCAAAGAGGGCTTAATTATAGAAGTACAAAATACAAACCATATTTCATCATAGAATGAAGAGAAGGACAGTATTGATGTGGAACAAAATCCATATGGATGTGCCACTGCATTAAAATGGTTTTCTAAATATCACATGATAGCAACCCACAAAAGGATACGCAACTGCATTAAGATGGTATTCAATTACAATATCACATGATAACAACCCACATATGGATGTGCCACTGCATTAAGATAGTATTGTAGGCATCATACAGATAACAACCCACGTAAGGATGTGTCACTGCATTGAGATAGTTGTAGACATCACATAGATAAGAACCCACAAACCAATGAGGGCTTACCAGGCATGACACCAAAACCATCAAAGCATCATCCAGATTGGCAAAGTTTTTTTGCATGGGTAATGCTATATGAACCACCTTGGTCTCACCATTGTTATGCATGATAATTCACAGCACACACACGGAACATACACAGCTAAAACATACAAAAGAGGCCAAAAATGGTTAAGCCTTATTGAAGAAAACTTACAGCTTCCGCGAGGCAGACAAGCTCATGGGCTGTAGAGACATCAGCTGCTACAGATAGATTCGTCTTCTTCCTCTCCATGAGCTCAAACAGCTTTCTACCAGTTGGGTTCTGAGCGAGAGCAGCCCTCTCACCATAAGAGCTCCTCTTCCTAACAACATCAACGGAAACAGGAGAAGGGGAAGGGACAGGCACCTTCGTCTGGTTCTCCGCAATGAAACTCCTCACAGAATCCGCGATCTCCGCAGAGAGCTTGCCATGTCTCACAAGCACATCCACCATCTGTGTGAGCTTAAGGGCCGAGTGCAATGCGATGCCATTGTTGGCCAAGTTATCTGACCCACCCTGTTCTCTGTCAATCAGAACAACAGTATCACTCACATTGAGGCCTACGGATTTGAGAGGCCCAACAGTCTCCAATACAGAGGCTCCGCTAGTCACCAGATCTTCAATAACCAGGCACGTTTGCCCTGGGCTGAAGACTCCTTCAATGGATTTTTTGGTGCCATAATCCTTGACCTCCTTTCTTCTCATGACCATAGGAACCGATTGGGCCAGCGAGATGCATGTCGCAATGGGCAGAGCAGTGTAGGGGACTCCACAGATTAGCTCAAATTTGAGAGATGAGACCTTGTTCCAGATGGTGTCAGAAACGAGCTTGAGCAGATGTGGGTATGAGACTATAAGCCTCAAATCAATGTATATGGGTGATGATATCCCACTCTTCAGCTTGAAGTTCCCAAATTTCACAGCTTCAACCTTGTGAAGCTCCAGTATCAATTCTTCCATTGGAATCCGCCCCACAAACCAAATGAAACAGAAGCTATATTCACAACAGATAAGCTTCTACTGGAATCCACCCCAGAAACCAAATGAAACAGAAGAAATAATCACTACAAATAATCTTCTGCTCTCCTCTCCCACGAGTGACTGATAATTTGGATGGATCATAAAACTTGAAGGTGGCTGAGTCTATCGATCACCCCAGCTGAGTCTTTCAATTAGCTAGTGCTTTTCGCTGCATCATCATGGTAGTCAGGTAATTTTATAGTCCACTAAATAGGTTTGCATGGGAATACTCCTCTTGATTACAAGGTTTTGGGTTTTCATGTGGGCGAGAGCTAACGATAGAGAAGCTCATGGGCCTTCATAAGTCCATCCATGATGCCATGGAGCTCCGGCATATGTACCCTCCCGGCGATGTACTCGTACTCGTTAAATATTTTGATGTCCCATTAATGGCCGTCGCTAAGAGCCCGGCCAAGTACTTTTCTGTGATTGAAATATTTGCGAGTACCTTGGCCGAGCTGCACCGTGATTTATGCAAAGCACCTAAGAGCCCGTCTTTTTTTGGTGTGTGTTCATGTGTGGAAACCCTGACTTAGTTGATATATAATACAGGCAATATATACCGTTCTTTTTGTAGCCGCCGAAAGGCAGAGGCGTCATTTACATCCTGCAAAGCCGGTGAGAGTCTTCCGATAAGGGATTAAATTTGAAGTGTCTGTTTTAATTTTAATATAAATAATTGTACCTCAAATCACAATTATAAAATAACTAAATTTTTCACTATTATCATATGAATAAGCAATTAAATTTAGTTATAAATAATAAAAGCAAGTCAAGTTAGCAATCAAGTTTATTTTTGATGTAACATAAAAAATTATTGTATAAACTTAAAAAATGTGTTACTATTAAAAGTGGTGTTTATGAAAGCCTAAAAGATATAAGAGAGTGCAACCATGAAAGCCTAAGAGATATAAGAGTGATGTAGCTTACACCAATTCATTGGAGCATCAAATTTTGTTATTGAATGCTTGTCATTTGTCATGAAAGACTACTAATATATAGACTAGATGGAAGGGCAAGGTAGTTGCATCAATCTTGAGCACATGCCATGCACATCATGAACTAAATCCTTGCAAAGTTGCAACTCATTGTGGATATAAGTCTCCACAATCTACCTTTTAAGTAGAACCAAAACCTAAAAATAAGTTTGCAAAATTGCTGATGGCAGGATTGCACATCATGAACTAGATCCTTGCAAAGTTGCAACTCATTATGGGTGTGAGTCTCCACAATCTACCTTTAAGTAGAACCAAAGCCCCAAAATAAGTTTGCAAAATTGTTGATATAGCAGGATTGAAAGTTTGGAGTGAAAGTAATAAGCTTGAGAAATTAAGAGCTTGGGACTCTAGGATTAAGATCCTCAAGGGTTTTATAAAATTTCTTATTTGTTTTGTACCAATTCATGATTCAATAAATAGACATTAGCAAAAAATTTAATATTTAACATGAAAACCATTAATATGCTATAAAATATTTACAATTACAACACCATAAATATTACAACACAATGTGCATGGAGAAGAGTAAAGAGCACGCCTATAATTACAACTACAACACCATAGGTATTAGGTATTACAACACCATAGGTATTAGGTCACAACAATGTGCATGGAGAAGAGTAAAGAGCACACCCAATGACGTTACTACATCAACATGAACACAGTAGGTAGAGCTCAAGGCTTCCATGCGTCTGGAATGGCATATAAGGGTTCCTGCTACTATTCAAGCTAGCTCCTACGTCTAAGGATTCCTGCGCTCCATCCAAGCTCGCTCTCATCCACCAACGATCGATTGTAACTTTGCAAAACAATATACACATTAGCACGAGAAAAAAAATTAAGAATGCAAGAGACCTCAATTGCCAAATGCTAAGAGAACTATTCCTGAAACCCGGATCTATTATTGTTCTCGTACTATGAGTTAGATGTTGGTTGAGAATCAGAAACAATGAGTTGGCTGAAAATGATACTTATTCTTTGAAAATAGCTCAAGTTACAAAATCGACACACATACTGATCAGTTTCTTGATATTGATAGATACCACAACAATTGAGTATGTGTGGCATTCCTCGTCTTCATAAGCAAACGGTCTCGAAAAAGAAACATTTCAAAAAACTAAAGCCTCGCCATGTTTATGGCTAGCAACAATCAAGTCTTAAAAAATGATTGATTTGGACATCTTAGGAGGTTGAGGGAAGCATTTGAGACTTAGAAAGGAAGCTAATATATACTTGGAAAATGACTACATTTTCAATAGAAAACACAATGTTATAAATTAAGTAATAGAAAAAGCCAAAATTTTATCAAGAGCAACTCTAGCAAGGACTTCAACTAATATTTGATGAAGGTAGATCATAACCTTTTATGCTTTTTGGAACATTTTATAATATGCTATAGAACGTCTGCAAGAACTATAGAAGATAGTAGCTAATACACAAATTCATAGAAACTCCATCTTAGGAGGGTATTATATCGCTTCCTTCAAAACTTTAACACGTTAATTTATGTACAAATATAATTCTATTTATTGTAATACATACACAAACATGATCAGAAATTAAGTTGTTCGGGAAAATAAATGGGATAGGTACAAAGTGAAGATGTCAGTTTTGTAAATTAGTGCGAGAATAGTACAAATTAATTGTTTAATAATGAACCAAATGTCTGATTATAAATGAATTGTATGATGCAATACATATGGACTTCCATAAGTTTCATGCATTGGTGCTCCACATGCTCCCTAGAAATACAGATAACACTTCGATTATCGCACCAAATTATAGTGGGATACATCTGTTATAAATTGAACTTAGACAAAACTTGTTGAATCCAAATAGACTCAATAGCAACAATAACAACATCATTCTGCTTTAATTCTATAGAAAAAAACGTCAGTCATTGCTTGCTTATTGCTTAACCAAACAACTGAACCATAACCAAGATAAAAGAAATAGTTAGAAGTGGACTTGTTGTCATCGGGATCAGGAAACCAATCAAAGTTAGTGTAATTGACATTAAATATTTATTACCATTACATGAATACTGAATGACATATGTGTTGTCCATCTAATCCAACGAAGAATTTGATGTATGTCTTTCCAATGGATCTCATATTCAAATCCTATATGAATCGAGAAACTAATCCAGTTGCATAGAAGATATTGGGAAAAATGAAAGAAAGACCTATCTAAGATGTAGATTGAATGATCTGGAAACCAAGAAAGTAGTGAAGTAGCCACAAATTTGTCATATCTAAATACTTATGAAGAGTATACTTCACATGATCAATGAAGGTAGGTGAACTCCTAGTATGAATGAGATCATCTACATAGAGAACAAGAACAAGGAGAGTTCACCATCTTGCTACAAAATATAGAATATGAATTAGAGAGGTGACGATAAAATCCTAAAGATAGGAAAAAAATTTGTCTTCTCATACAAAGCCATAAGGGCTTGTTTTAGACCATACAAGGATTTTGTAAGCCTACACACAAGTGAAGAATTGTGGATAAATCCAGGAGGTTTCTCCATATATATCTCTTTCTACAAATCTCCATAAAGAAAGTCACCTTTAAAATCCATTTGCGTACTATCCACTTATGAGATTCGACAATAGAGAGAACAAGGAAAAGAAATTTAATTTTAGACACGTGTGAAAAGGTTTCAAAATAGTCAATGCCCTTAACTTCATAAAAACATAAATACCAACTAGTTGAGCCTTATATTTGTCTATAGTACCATTTATTGCATACTTGGTACAATATACCCACTTGCACCGAATCAATTTCTTCCTTTTGGAAGAAGGACCAAGTCGCAAGTTTTAATTTTCAACAAGGAATTGTGCCCATCTTCCTCAATGATTTCCCACTCTTCAATACCATGGGCCTTATGAAAATCCTTTGGATTTGAAGAGCTACCCTGAAATGCTTAAGTGTCCTTTAAAGAGAGGACCTAGTTCTCCTTTCACCATAATCAACTACATCACATTGTTCTTCAATATCATTATCATTAGATTGAGAATCCAAATCAAAAGAAGGAACATCATATGAATATGCAAGATGTGATAGAGGATGCTCATCAAATTGAACACTCGTACTCATGATCAAAGTGACCGAGTATGTGTTAGGATGAAGTAAATCTACACCCTTTATCCTCTTCTTGATATCCAACAAAGATGTAAGACTTACTTTGTATGTCTATCTCCTTGTGTTTTTCTTTGGGAATATGCACCCAAAGATTCTAAGATGGCCAATAGATTATTTATGTCCACTCCAAACTTCTTTGGATGCCATCTCTTGAACAACATTGTTAGGTGTGCAATTATGAATATAGTTGGCACAATTTAGGACTTCAACACAAAACTCTAAACGAAGACCTCTTGAAAGAATCATACAATTTTCCATTTCTTTCAAGGTACAATTATTGCTTTCAATTACACCATTTTTGTTGTGGAAAGTGCTCGTACTCTATGTTGTATTTTAATACCTTTGGTGGCACAATAGTCTTTAAATATATTGTTGACATATCCATTGCCAGTGTATGTCTGCAAACATCTGATGGAATTTCTAGATTGCTTTTGAACCATGGCTTTGAACACAAGAAAAGTGTCGAAATTCTCATTAAATTACTTTTCAAAAAGTAGACCCAAGTACGTCTCGAATAGTTATCAATATATGTAAGCAAATAATGAGCCCTAAAAAAACAAGCCAAGAAAAGGATTAAAAATGGCACTATGAAGAATTTGAAGAACTTAGAAATTCCTTCGATATTCCTTTATCAAAACTATTTTAGGGATGCTTGCCAAGAATAAACCGTATGCAAACACCATGAGAAAAAGAGATAGGCAGAAGATCAATGACCATGTTTTCCTTACTAAGCTGTTGAAGATAGTGATAGTTTAGGTGACAAAATCACTCATGCCATAATTTACTTAACTTATTTGAGGGAGAAAGTAATACGTTGGTAGGGGATTCCAACACAAAATGAGAAAAACGAGTACAAGTGTGCATAATGATCCACTTTCCCTATGGGAAAGAGATTGTGAAGAATCCTCAATTTCACGAAAAATCACAAAATCTGGAGTAAACAAGATTATCTTCCCTAAACCAAAATTTGCAATTTGAAAATTTGAGAGCAAGTTACCTGAAATATGATGGGTTTATTCAAAATCAAATACCCATTGAGGTTCATAAGAAGAAAATCTTGTTGTACTAGAAATAGATTTAACATACTCTATTTCATTGCTAAGAGAAGATAGATTTTCATTTATGTTGTGTTTCTTCATTTATGAAGACAAGACAACCAATTTCTTGAAGCTATGATATTCTAAATGACCTTATTTTCCATATAATGCACATTCATGAGGACCTTTCTTCCCTTTAGAATCTAATTTTGGTGAGGGATTTAGTGAGTTATACCATATTGTGCTTTGAGTTTACTTCCCTTTATATGTTTTTCAAAGTGGAATCCTTGAATTTGAAGATGAACTAGCTACTAAAGCATACGACTTAGAATTTGCGCCAAGAGAACCCATTGAATGAGCTTATTGTGCTCATGAGTAAGTCTTTAAGCAAAATAAGTAAAAGAAGGCATCGCAACAATTTGATCTAAGGCATCCTTAGCTGAATAAAATGTGGAAACAAACACATAATAGGACTCTCCTAACAAGTAAAACAACATTGCATAAATGAGTTGTTCGTAGTGTGTTCATCATCTTTATCAATTATACAAGCTTTTAATTGAATCCTAGAGGATTTCAACTTGGAAGGGAAATTTTGAATAGTATCAAAATTATTAGGATTGAGACTCATGAGTTCATTTTCTAGTTGATGACCACATCCTTTTTACCAAATAGTTGTTCAAGTTACTCCCATGCTTCACTAGGGCTATTTATGCTTTCAAGATTAAAGGGAAATTCATGTGAAAGAGAAAGAAAAAGAGAGATTAAAGGTAATGTTTCATCACAACATCTATGCCATTTATGTTTTTCAACATTTTGAGTAGTTTCTTTTTCTATACAAGTGTAAAATATTTGTGAAGAGTTAACATAGACATTGACAACTTATCACCATAAGAGAAAGATGCCAAAGACAAAAAAAAGATAAAATATTGACCAAAAGTTACATTGATGATACCCACAAGCTGCAGCCTCTAAACAAAAAGCTCTTAATAAAGCATAGCAAATCTCGTAAAAATACCCCAAAAAAGCTCTTAACAGCAAGGTTGTCAAAAACTATGAAAACTATTAACAGCAAGGTTGTCCAAAACTATGGAAAAAGCTGAGGCCAGCCTGCTCTATACCATACCATGATGTTAAATCAGAGTAAAAAGATGTAGAATCTGTTGATGCCTACATTCCCCACAAACATAGAGATTGCAACTATTATATATTCAATATACCATATAAGAACCTACAAACATAGAGATGGTAACTTTTATATATTCAATATGCCATATATGAACCTACAAATAAGGCTTAGTACAACAAGTGCAGATCCAACAATAAATAGTGGTAGATAAGTTTCTAACTAGCCTAGGCCCTATTAACGTGACCTTAAACTTGGCAATCGTGCATATCTTAATTCGATTCATGTATGAAATTTGGCTGTGTTTAGCACCATTGAAATTTTTTAGAAAATAGGTTAGAATTCAAAATTAATAAAAACTTTAAACTCGGACCATTGAAAAAAAAAACATATAAAACTCCTCCAGGTTGTTACACCCGGAGGTGACCTCATGAATTCTATATATGTCAGCTAACATCTATCCAAGCAAAACTAGAAATTTGACACTGTACATAATAAAAATAGATATTTGACAATGTATAGAATAATTCAGTCATTTCACATTTAATTGGGATTCACTCAGCTTGCACTGCTGGAAGTGAACATTCCGTTTCTACAAATGCAGCCTATTATTCCAATCGACAATCAAACAAACACCTTCAGCTATGTGAACTCATTAAACAAAGCAATCCCTTCGTCTTCAAGTATTCCACAGTATCAACGTAGATTTCATCGATGCCAAATCTGAAAGAGAATCCGCTCTCCACCAATTTCTTCGACGAAAGGTTTACTTTCGGAATCGGTAACACATCTTCAAACCTGGACAAGCATCCATTAATCAATCGTTACATTTAAATGCCTAGCCATACTTATATATATTAGATTGAATGCTTTACAATACTGAGACTGATACTGAGTATTCACATTGTACTGCAGATAGCGGTTGGATAAGTAGTTTTCCAGCTGTGTGACAGAGATAGTTATGGCACTGCAAATATAGCGGCCGTCTACAGAGGGGTTCTCTTTCTCCATCAAGAAAATCTGAGCGCTGGAAACGTCGTCCACGTGAACCAACGAAACGACGCCGTATATCATCTGCATCGCCTTCAAAGCTTCAATCCTTTGCTTGTTGCCGGTGAGGAGCGAAGCGCCTATCTCAACGGTGTAGGGAACGTTGGGAGTAATGGCGGATCCCACCACAAGCACAAGGTTGATGGTCACCCCATCCATTTTGATGTCTTATCAATGGTTGTTCTGTCATACCTGTAAAGTACATCGCCGGGAGGGTACATATGCCGGAGCTCCATGGCATCATGGATGGACTTATGAAGGCCCATGAGCTGACAGAGTCTTAATGACTCTGCAGCTCTATCGTTAGCTCTCGCCTTTCATGTGGTATGGTAAAGTAATAACATCTACAATGATTTTAAAATCTACGATAGAGATTCGTAACAAGTATGGTACTGCTAGTTTGTTAAACTAACTTTTATTTTTTCCTCTAAAAAAAAACTAACTTTTATTTTGAGAATCTAACTTTTATTTTGAGAATTTTTATGGAGATTTTGCTCGTTCTACAAACCCCCGGTCAATATCGCATCCCATAAATTGAGAAGAACCGAACCCACAAAAGCTGTTTCAATGACAGCTCAAGATAAAACAAGGATTTCATAGAATAAAAACAGTGTCAATATGAAATTAATATGGGTAAGCAAATTATTGGCGTGGTTGAGTGGTCCCGTATTTTCCAGCCCGCCAAAATATATCATGGTCAATGTAATGATGAAAGTAACATTACTGCGTCTGCGAAAAAGTTCAACCTTTACCAAATGAGAAATGTTCTCTAGGGTCACTCGAAGAGCCATTGTGGCGTATTATTTTGTAAGTTAAAATTAAAAATAAGTATTTTTAATTCATTTTGCAACTATAGAATGGGATGGGTTATAGTTTAATGATATATTAATTAGATAATTTTAAAAATGATATATATAATAATAGGTTGAATGGTGAAAAAAAATTATTAAGTAAAAAATGAGTTATTTATATAATTATTAAAAAAAATTAACAATTTTTATTTTTAAATTTAGAATTAAATATAAATTATTAATCTTATAAAACTTTTAATAATTTGCTTCTAAATTTTTATAATTTAATTTTTGGAATATTTTAAGTTATAATTTATATTACTAATTTAATTTTTGGAACATTTTAAGTTTTAAAATATATAAGAATAAATCAATTATATCACATGATTTTGTTATATGGTAAAGAGCATCCATCTTTATGTTCAAAAGGAATTATCATTTGATGCATTATTAATTTTGGAAGAAATTTTAGTTTGAACATATTGATATTATATGAGGTGTGAGAAGTAAGGTTCTTCTTGCAAGTTGGGTAGTTTGGGCAAATTTTTGGGTTGTCCTCACCCAAGTTCAAAATTCAAGACCATATGTACATGACACCTACAAGAATATTAAGATTTTTCATTAATAAAAAAAAATATAAGAAGTTCAAAAATATTTTACATATAAATTAATTTTAATTTTTCTCCTTTTTAATTTTATAATATTTTATTCAATAGTTATAAAATTATCTTAACTATGATGTCCAAAGTAATGAGACATATATGAATATTAATTTTCTCAATTAAAATTTCCCAAAGGAAATTTATGAATGTTTATCTTATCTTTTTTTTGTAATTGTAAGTGGTATTTTTCTCTCTTCAAATATTATTACACCTAAAGTAGCGAGGTGCTCTACACATAGATCTGTCTTAAACCTAGATCTATTAAGCATGGAGAGACCCAAATCTATTAAGTGTAATACCCCCATTTTCAATTCTCGGGTTTTTGTTTGTATATGTTATAAATATTAAGTTAAATGGATTGAAGGTCAGAACATGTGGCATGTACATGAACAATATACATGCATGCATGCATGCATACATACATACATACATATATCAGGTTGCATATGAGGTGGCATGATAAAAGAGTATGGGGAGCCAAGTTATTCACTAGTAAGAGAAAAGGGGCTATGAGGTAATTCCATAGGGTAAGTCATAGGATCGTGACTCAATAAGAACAATTAAAATAAAATTATCTTTGGAACATGAGTTTAAACCATGTTTTATATTCTCTAATCCTTGTTTAATATTTCAATTAGGAACTTAGGGGAGGAATTAAAATATATTAAAGTGGTGGTGTCTTAGGGGAGAGAGAGCCCACATGGATGCAAAATTGCATGCAAACAAAAGTTAGGCTAATAGAAGAATTTGTGGGGAATACCATTTGAATGGAAAATGGGAAGGAAAGCTCTAAGAAAATGGAAAGAGCAAAAGTTTACAGAAAATCCAAGGGCCATGAAACCCGAAATTGATTAACCATACTACTCATTGATGGTAGAGGTTGGGTGACCTTGCTTGTGAAGCAGTAACCAAAGAAACATCAAATGATTTTTAGACTTCCTCAACGGAAAATATGACATTGATGTCATAGTGCTTGTAGATGGGTTGATCTATGGTTGTATCTAATGATTTGATGTTGAGTGAAGGACTAAAATGTTGAGTCATGAACTGCTAGCAACCATGTTCATGTTTATTTCTTGACAAACTTGTTGTTTGCATGGTAAAGTGTGAGTGCCCTATGAAATCCAGCTAAACTCGGAGAGCATTTGGTGAATTGCTTGGTTCCAATTCAGGGGTGGTAGCTGGGTTGAGAGGTTTAGATCCCAGTTTACCTATGGATGGGAGGAGTGTGCCCCTTATGTAGCCAGTTGCACCCTTCTAGTTGATTGCAAGTAGGTATTCTATTGAGAATTATATTACAGTTAGAAACTCTTACTTGTATTTGGGTTATGTTGATTTGGTTGCATGGTCGATCCAAGAAGTGGGTTGGTAGATTGAAGTATTGAAAGTGTTTGCATGTGGATGTTTATTTTGCATTATGATTTTTGGCCATTTGTGTATAAGGTCATTATGCATATATCAGAAGAAAAAAATCTAGGAGTGTTTTTATGATGTTTTAGTAACAGGCTATGTCACAAACTAATTAGAGCCAGGTTTCAATACTTGGACTTTAGGGAAATTGCAATGATTAGATGACATTAACATAGCTTTGGTGGTGAAAAAAAATTGTGTGTTAATTAAAAAAACAAATTGAAATTATCACGCATGATGTAAATTAATTTTATGTATATATTGTTAGGGACTAATAGAATTTGAGAATGATCACAGGTTGTTGTGAGATTACGGATTGACCATTTGCTAAACAAATAGTGGATAATGACTAGTGAACCAGAAATATCCATTATGGTTGGTGAAATGGGAAACAGTGGCCATAGAATGGACTCAAATGGTCATGGAAATGAACAAAATGAATTGGAGGCATAGGAAATGATCCAGCCCTTGTGAAAGATACAAACTGGAAATACAAGGATTTTCATAATCAAGAGCAGCAAAATCAAGTGAATATGCAGGTGCTCCAAAAATTGATTCAATTACAAAATCAATTGCAGCATGGGACCATGTCACTAGTAAACAAAGGACAGGCTGAATCTATGAGAAGGATCCATTCAATGAGACTTCATCATTCCATGGACGGAGATGTTAGTAAAGTGGGTCAACATTCTCGTGTAAGATATGATGAGTGACATCACATAAAGCAACTTGATGAAGGAAAATCATATTCCCTTCCTAGATAGTACCGAAAAAGAAGGCATGAATAAGACCCATTACAGGGTGAACTTCGAAAATTGAAACCTCCCACATTCAATGGGGAGAAAATGGGTGGAATTGTTGAGATGTCACTGCCATAAATAAATAAATAAAGTATGTGCAGCTACATAATTACTTAGATAACAAGGAAGCTGAAATTGCAATATTCAACTTACAAGGCAAAGCTTATCGATGGTGGGAGTAGTTGAAACAGGTGAAGGGAATTGATGAAAGGTAGATTTCAAAAATACTTCAAGCATGAGTATTTATCTCATCAATGCTACAATAGAAAGATGCAAGAGTTCCGAACTCCAACTAGGAAGTATGACTATGGAGGAATATGAAAGAAGGTTTCTACAGTTGTTAAAATATTTAGATTTCATTCATGAATAAAAGGTGAAAATACAGAGGTTTCTGAGTTGAAAATCATCATTTTACAAGGATTATATTTCATATGATGAACCCATTACATTAAAGGAGACCATATCTAAATCCAAATGCATGTATAAATAGAATAAATGCAAGTGGGACATGCATAAAGCTTGAAAAGGAGAAATTAAAGATAAGTGGGATCAAAGAAATAAAGGTTCCACACCATTAGTTATCCAAGGAAATCAAGCTCAATATTCCAGGGAGCTACCAAGATAACCAAAGATGGTTGAGAATGCAGGGCCAAGATAGCCAAAACAGATTAAATGTTGCCATTGTGGTGGTGACCACTATGTAAAAAGTTGTCCAAAGAAAGAACATAAAGGGGCAACATTAATCAGGTACAATTGGTCATTACAGGAGAGGATGTAAGCAGAAGCATGCCTCATATTTATGTAGCCCTAGATAACAGACAAGTAGACTAGCAATCATCAATGATTGAAGTTGAAGGTAAATTAAATCATTTACCCAGCTCAATTTTGATTTATTATGGATCTTCTTACAATTATGTAAATACTAATAGGATTGAAAGATGCAAATTAGAGAGTAACAAATTGCCTAAGCCCAAAATGGTACAATTGTCTACCGGAATGAAAAGGAAAATTATTTCCATGTTTCAAAACTATGGTTTGGAATATCAAACTTCACGGAAAACGCTCCAAGAACATTTTTTCGCTCCAAGTTTCTTTTGAAACTTCTCAATCTAGTTCAGCTTCTTGTGGAGTCTAGACTCCTTCCAGATCCACGTGATCGGCCTGTTTGGTGCCTGGTGGCAGTGGGAGCTGCTTCGCGACTTTCCTTGAGTTGCCTGAGTAGCTCTATGGCAGGGTTTTTGAATAGCTGCTCGATTCTTTAAGGCTCTATGGATTCAGTTGTTTTGTTGAAGCCTAATATGTCTTGGAAGCTCTCTGGAGGTTTTTTGTGTTTCAGTGCATTTTCCAAGAAGATATTGGCTTGGTCTGGTTGTTGATCGGATCGAGTCCTTGTCTTAGTGGGGAAGAGTGCATGTGTAACTCTTGGTCATTTGCAGTGTTGTGTGCTGGTTTTCTTTCAATTCTTGGTCCAAGTCCAAATCCGTTGATAACAGAGATTTGTCTCTTTCTTTAGTTCTTGGATTGAGTGTTACTGAAGATCCACCTACGGCTGTGCTTTTCCAGCCTGTTTCTAGAGATCCATTATCTGTGTGCGGAAGGATATTGCTTCAAGATTTGTTCCTCTTGTTCATATTTGGCTTCTCTGGCCTTGATGGGTGAAGAGGGCTAGCTCAGATTTGGTGCGGTCTGATTTGGGCTCATCCAGTCGCATTTTGACCTTGTCTTTGGAGGTGTTCATGGATTTTCAAGCGACTGTGACTTCAGACAGTTTTGCAAAGCTCCAAGATTCAAGCAGTTCTGTTCTTTGGATGTTGTGGGTGTAGCTGGAGTGCAGGGCTCTAATTTCTTGATTTTCAGGTAGTTGACAGAGCTTTGAGTTGTGGTTGGCTTCTGTTCTGGTGATGGAATCCGGGAAGGACCCTCCAATTCCTCTTTCACTAGAATTGGATGCCTTTAAGAGGCTGATAACTTCCTATGGAAAGAGCACGGGGGATTCACTTTTTGACCAATATCCTATCACATTAGTTCATATTGTGGGTTTTAAAATTACCAAAAATTGAACCAATATATTGCAGGTATTGGGGGGAATGAAGGGTTTAAGTTGGGGGTTGGTAGGGTGGTTTATAAGGATTGAGGTATAAAAATGGGCGGGGAGGAGGTTTTAAGTATTGGGAGGGGGTTTCAACAAAATGAGTTTGGGTCAATATCTCTGGAAAATAAGGGTATTCTTTGATATCCCATGATCGCACGTGCTATGTGACAGGTTCACTAAGTGAAGTCCCCATGGGAAAGAGGAAGGGAGGCCCTTTGCAAAAATTTGTAAAGAAAGTAGGCATTCCATTGGTGGAACTTTCAACAGAAAGGACTTGTCAATCTGCTTTAAGCCTTGTTAAGCATGGCCTAATTGGGAAATTCACAGGGCTCTGGCCATCTCCAAATGCTATAGATGGATGGGTGCAAAGAAACTGGAGACCCTTACAATATGAAGGGATTAGAAGTCACTTCGTAGGATGAGGGTATTACGTATTTGTTTTTGACTCTGCAGATGATCGTGACCTCATCTTTCGTAATGGTCCATACTTTATGGGCCCTTAGGGGCTTTACCTGAATAAATGGATCCTAGACTTTGCTCCCACTCAAGACGTTCTGTCAGCAGTCCCTGTATGGGTAAGACTTCCCCACTTGCCCTTGCACTGCTGGAGTCCAGATTCCCTTGAATCCATTGGAAACAAGCTCGGTAAATACATTGACAGAGCTAAAAGGAAAGATCAATTCTCTTGTGCCAGAATCTACATTGAGGTAGACTTGGAAATTGGTCTGCCTGAGGCAATTAATCTTATAGTTGTTTATTGGTCTTATATACAGGAGTTAGATTATGAACAAATCCCATTTAAGTGTAGTTTCTGCCATGACTACAGCCATTTCACCAGAAATTGTAAAAAAGGAACAAAAGATGATCTTGAAAAAGAAAAGTCTCAGTGGACTCAAATTCAGAAAACAGGTCAATCCAATCAAACCAAAAGAAAGATCGGTAATGAAGGAAAGGTTAAGAATGGAACTCACGCAGAAGGGAAGAATGTACAAGCAGTTGAAACTATCACAACTTCTAATAAATTCATTGTTTTGAACACCATGGAGGATCTAGTCAGCCTAGAAGAAGGAGAACTGCAACATATACCGGATGTTGAAGCTGAAGCAAAAGTGGAATATGTTAATATAGGCTCAGACAACAATGTTGATTCAAATTTCATTGAAGATATAGGTAACTTAGAAGAAGGAGAAATGCATTATCCACAGGAGAATGTTGATATTCTAGAAGCAAGTTCAGGTCTTTTATCTAGAGCGGTTAGCTCAGAATTGCTCAGAGATGATGAATTCTTGCTTCCAAATCGTCCTTCCCCTATTGAAGCTAAATCCTCCCCTTCATATGCAGACATGGCTAAGAATAAAATGTTAGATTTTTATCATTCAAGCTAGCATTATCTTAGGATCTTATCTGAGAGAATAACATGCACAACAATAAACACAAGAGACAAGAGACACAAAGAATTTTCCTCAAGGAAACCATAAAGGAGAAAACCCCGCAACTTCCTCAAAGATAGAATCAACACCAAAAGTAAAACCCGAAAACATAAAGATGATCTCCCGACAGCAGTAGTCTATCTCTTGTCTTAGCAACTTCTCTCTCACTCATGCACCCCAGTGAATAAGTGTGTGTGAGATAAATAGAGAGGCTCACTCTCTATTTTTATTCTTTCGTTCACTTAATGTCCACTTTAACATGTCGGACTCACTTAACAATTACTTACTAGAGCCGAAATCTCTAGGAGAGTCTAATAACCCTAGTGCCCCACAACTGTGGGGACTTTAACCCTTGATCAATAGGAGGGTTACCCACAATGACTTGACATGATTTGTTTACATTATTGAATCTCCCGTTAGGCACATTGGGGCATGACATGACTCCAATACATTACAGACACTTCCTGGAATAAACATCAGGGTACAATACATAAGATATAAAAGTGAATACATTCCGAACTTACAAATACATTAACACTCCCTCTTAACTAGGAAGGTATTCTCTCGACACAATTTATCAACACAAGTCTTCTTCTCTGTATCATCTGGATCATCATCGAGTCATATTCATCTTCAAGTCATCTTCATCTTGATCTGGATCATCATCACTGGATCTAGATCATCACTCGATCTGGATCATCATCACTGGATCAACATCACTGGATCTGGATCATCACTCGATCTGGATCATCATCACTGGATCTGGATCATCACTTGATCTGGATCATCATCACTCGATCTGGATCATCAATGGGTTATCATCACTGGTGCTATCTCTTGATTCTCCTCATCACAGGAATTTCTACAGAGCCATCCCTTTTTCATGTTGATTGTAGGCATAGCCTCCATGTAGGTCTTCTTCAGTGCTTATATCTGACCCTAAGTCAGAATGGCCTTCCCAGCAGTTACATCTGACCTCATCTTGTTAGAAAGGCATGCCCAACACTCACATCTAACCATGAGAGGAGCACATCCACCATCATGTCAGAATGGCCCAGCCCTTACATCTGACCATGGGAGGGCCCAACCTGCCCCCATTTTAGAATGGCCCAGCCCTTACATCTTACCATGGAAGAAACCAATCCTCTCACCATGTCAGAATGGCTCTTAGTCCCAGACTGAGGGTTCTTGGTAATTGACCAGGTGCCTCCATTCTCCCGGAGAATGGCATAAGCCATTACATCTGACCATGGGAGGGCCCAGCCTACCCCCATGTCAGAATGGCCCAACCCTTACATCTGACCATGGAAGGAACCAATCCTCTCACCATGTCAGAATGGCTCTTAGTCCCAGACTGAGAGTTCCTGGTAACTGACTAGGTGCCTCCATTCTCCCAGAGAATGGCATCAGCCCTTATATATGATCAAGTGGGAACACATCCCTCAATCACATCAGAATGGCCCTGCACTTATATCTGATCATGTGAGACTACATCCCACGGTCATATCAGAATGGCCCTCAATCCCAGACTGAGTATTCCTGGTAACTGACCAGGTGCCTCCATTTAGAGAACGACATTTAGCACTTATATCTTATCATGTTGGAACACATCCCATAGTCACCTTAGAATGGCTTAGCACTCACATCTGACATGGAAGGAACCAATCCTCCCACCATGACAGAATGGCTCAGCCCTTACATCTGACCATGGAAGGAACCAATCCTCCCACCATGACAGAATGGCTCAGCCCTTACATCTGACCATGGAAGGAACCAATCCTCTCACCATGTCAGAATGGCTCTCAGCTCTAGGTTGAGTATTCATGGTAACTAACTAGGTGCCTCCATTCAGAGAATGACATTCAACACTTATATCTGATCATGTAGGAACCAACCCTACAGTCACTTCAGAATGGCTCGACACTTATATCCGACATGCGAGGAACCAATCCTCTCATCATGACAAAATGGCTCAGCCCTTACATCTGACCATGGAAGGAACCAATCCTTTCACCATGTCAGAATGGCTCACAGACTCATCACTTCCCCTTAGAGGGAAACTCGATCTGGAGAACACCAAGCTTCTCCATGAAGTACTCAAACTTCACTCTGGCCAATGGCTTAGTCAACACATCAGCTATCTGTTCGTCCGTCACAACATATTGAAGCTTCACCACTCCTCTCTGCACCATATCCCTGATATAGTGATACTTGATCTTGATACGCTTCGACTTGTCATGGAACACTGGGTTCTCCGACAACTTCACACAACTCTGGTTGTCGCAATATATACAAGTAGCATCTAACTGGAGATCAAATAAATCAGACAGTAGCTTCCTTAGCTATACTGCCTCACAACTAGCTGAATAAGCTACGACATACTCTGCTTTAGTTGTACTCAGTCCCATGCAAGACTGTTTCCTGCTAAACCAAGAGATCACATTTAATCCCATACTGAAGCAACACCCTGAGGTGCTCTTTCTATTGATGTCACTGCCTCCCCAATCTGAATCAACATAACCTTCCAGGTTAATCTTCTGATTTGTCTCATACTTGAGCCCATATTCAACTGTACCCTTCAAGTACCTCAGAATATGCTTTGCAACAATCAAGTGAACATGTCTCGGATATGTTAGGAATTGGCTCAAGGTGTTCATAGCAAAGCAAATATCTGGTCTCGTATTCATCAGGTACATGAAGGACCCAACAATCATCTGACGATACAGCATGGCATGAACCGATTCTGATGAAGCAACACTTAGTAGCTTCAGGTTCTATGACATAGGTGTGGTCATGGCCTTGCAGTCCATCATCTTGAACCTCTTCAGGATCTCTATTACATACTTCCCTTGTCCCAGGGAGATTCTTCCACACCTCCATGCCTAGAAAGTAGTGCATCATATCTAAGTCCTTCATCTCGAACTCAACAACAAGTCTCCTTCTTACAACTTCTGTCAGGAACAAGTCATCAACATATAACATGAGCATCATTGGTCTTCCACCTTCAACCTTGAGGAAAAGGTTGGAATCCTCTTTACTCTCAGTAAAGCCTAGAGTCACCAGTAAGCTATCCATCATGTCGTACCATGTCGAACCTCGGGATCTTTTGTAGTCACTCCCTCTGAAGTGAAGCACCATACTCCCTCTATCTTTTGTACTCTATGCACTCTTTTCGTGAGAAGCCTCGTGCTACGAATCTTGCCTTGTATCCCATGATGTTTCCATCTACTGCATGATGGAACTACGAACTTCCCTTCATGTATCGATACTGCATCCTAGACATCATTCTTTTTGAACTGGTCTTCCCTTTATTCTTGGTTACTTTTTCATAGATGGAAGGTTCTGCATCAATGATGTTGTTGCATTCGTCATATTATTCTTCCTCTTGAACTATCGTCACTTGTTCTTCGGAACAAGTCTCATCCTTCTTTGCTTGTAGGTGATTTTACGCGATCTTTCGTACAAGTCAAATGCATTAGTTGTATGATTAGAAACATTTCATAAGGCATATTCATAATGGAAAATTCTTATGCATAAATATATGATCATGCAACTATTTTAGCCAATACAACATTCATCCATATCTCATGAAACCTTCTAGATGACTTCCATCTCTATCGGGACAACATTGAGATTGTGCACTAATCCAATATGTCAGCAAAGAGGTTTCATTATAGATAAGTAGCAATGGAGAGTTGTATAGCACCATGAGCTACTTACCCATCACATGCGTATTAGTAGTATGCTGTCATTAATGAAAACATTCTATCATGCATAATACATCAACTGAATATAAACAATGTTGGTTGTGGAGCCTAATATTCCAAATCCAGAGATATTATTCAGTTGTGTTTGTACCCCAGGTGTATTATACACTCGTTCCCCCTGCCTTGGGGTTCGGGGGAATGGTTGAAATTTTTTTGGGATGTGTGTTGGCCAATAGTATTGCGGACCCATGGTATTGGGTGAACCCTAGAATTTTCCCATTGTATTTCCCCTATAAAAGAAAGCATTGTAAACCGACTAATTATGGTATTGTATTGTATTGGAAGAGAGACTGTGAGAGCTTGAAGAGGAAGTGCAGCGGTTTTGTTGCAGGGTGTATCCCTTCATCTTTCTGGACTGTAATAAAAGGACTGACAATTTCTTTTGTGGACGTAGCCCATCGTTTGGGTGAACCACGTTATATCTGTGTCTCTCTGTAATGTTTTAGTGTGTTTTGCATCTTGTTAATAATTTAACTGTATATCTGTTATTGCTCTGCGGTCCTATTTTCTAACAATTGGTATCAAAGCCAAAAGGTCTATTTGGTTGGTAAACTCGCAGGAAAGAACGGTTCCTGGTTCGAGTGGGAGCAATGGCAGAAGAAGGAAAGTTTAGGGTCGAGAAATTTAATGGCCAAAACTATCAGTTATGGAAGATGCAAATGGAGGACTATCTTTGCCAAAAGGATATGTACCTGTCGTTGGGAGGAAAAGCAAAACAGCCAGTGACTATGAGGGATGAAGAATGGGAGGTTCTTGACAGAAAGGCACTGGGAACAATACGGTTGTTCTTGGCTTCGTCAGTGGCCTTCAATATTTCTAAAGAAAAAACAATAGAGGGTGTGATGAGCGCATTGAGTAAGCTCTACGAAAAACCCTCGGTTTCTAACAAGGTATTTTTAATGAGGCATTTATTTAATATGAAGATGTCGAAAGGTGGATCTGTTGTTGACCATTTAAATGAGTTTATACACTTACAAGTCAGTTAAGTTCTGTAAAAGTGAACTTTGATGATGAGGTTAGGGCTCTTCTAATCTTGTGCTCATTGCCATAAAGCTGGAATAGATTGGTCATGGCTATAAGTTACTCTGTCCCTAGTTCAAACACTCTTAAGTTTGATGATGTTGTTGGTGTTATTCTTAGTGAGGAAATGCGAAGAAAAAGCACAGGTGAGACATCAGGTAATGCGTTGACCATGGAGAGTAGAGGGAGACAAAACGAGAGAGGAAGGAGCCCAGGAAATCGCGGCAAGTCTAAAAAGGGAATATCCAAGTCCAAATTCGGAAAAATAGAGTGCTGGAACTGTGGCAAGAAAGGACATCTGAAGAAAGACTGCAGAGTTCCAAAGAAAAAAGGAGACAGACAACAAGAGACTACTCAGGAAGTGAATGTAGCAGATGATGTGTTACAAAATGCTTTGATTCTTGCATTAGATAATACTAGTGATTACTGGGTAGTAGATTCAGGGGCTTCATGTCATGCTACACCGCATAGGAAATTCTTTCATGATTATGTTTAAGGTGATTTTGGGCATGTGCTATTGGGGGATGATGAACCATGTAAAATTGTTGGAAAGGGTAAGGTACGGATTAAGTTAAATAATGGAAGTGAATGGCTGCTAAAGGATGTAAGGCACATTCCTACTATGAAAAGAAATATAATCTCAACAGGGCAGTTGGGAGATAGCGGTTGTTTGTCTACGTTTGGAGAAACATGGTGGAAGATCACTAAAGGATCACTGGTAATAGAAAAAGGAGATAGGGTAGGTACGTTATATTTATGTCCTCATAATATTGATTATTCTATCTTTGTAGCTTCCACAGAAATAGGTGCGGTGCTGTGGCATCATAGGCTTGGCCACATGAGTGAGAAGGGGATGCAGATTCTCCACTCAAGGAAACTGCTTCCTGATTTGAAGCAGGTAAGTTTGCAATTCTATGAGAACCGTGTTTATGGAAAATAGAAGAGAGTTAGATTTCTCAGGGTTGGGAAACAAAATAAGAGTGAAAAGTTAGAGCTTGTCCATACAGATGTATGGGGACCAGCTCAAGTACAATCTGTTGGTGGCTCTCATTATTATGTTACTTGTATTGATGATGCAACTAGAAAAGCTTGGGTTTATTGCATTAGACAAAAATATGATTTGTTTGATACTTTTAAGAAGTGGAAAGCTTTGGCTGAGAATGAGACAGGAAAAAGGTTGAAATGTCTCAGATCTAATAATGGAGGTGAGTACTGCAGCAAGGAGTTTGATAGTTACTGTTCACATAATGGGATTCGCAGAGAGAAGACAGTCCCTGGAACATCGCAAGAAAATGGTGTGTCAGAAAGGATGAATAGAACGATCATGGAGCGTGCAAGGTGTATGAGATTGCATGCAGGGTTGCCCTTACAGTTTTGGGCTGATGTTGTAAACACTGTTGTTTATTTAATAAACAAAGGACCTTCAAGTGCTTTGGATGGTGGCATTCCAGAGGAGGCATGGATAGGTAAACAGGTAAAATACTCATTTATGAGAACTTTTGGTTGTGAAGCATTTGTCCATATTGATAAAGATGATAGAACAAAGCTTGAGGCTAAATCCAAGAAATGTACCTTTATTGGATACGGGGTTGATCATTTTGGTTATCACTTATGGGATCTTAAAAATCGCAAAATCATTAGGAGTAGAGATGTAGCATTCAATGAAAAGGTCATGTACAAAGATCAGTTGCAGGGAAAGAAAGAAGAAAAGGAAAACACAGAGTACACAGTGCTTGCTGAAATCAAAGAAAATGAAGTTCCAAAAGCACTAGAAAATCAAGAGCAGCAGCAGGTACCTGAAACTCCTGCAACTATAAGAAAGTCTACCAGGTTAAGTAGACCCATTGAACGATTCTCTCCTTCACTGTATTATTTATTGATGAATGATTTTGGTGAACTACAATGTTTTGAAGAAGCAATGCAGGTAGAAACTAGAAAGAAGTGGGAGCAAGGCATGGATGAGGAGATAGACTCATTGGTAAGAAACCAGACTTGAGATTTGGTTAAGTTGCCTCCAGAAAAAAGGGCATTGCAGAATAAATGGGTTTACAGGTTGAAGGAAGAAGATGGAGGAAAGAAGCGGTACAAGGCTAGACTTGTTGTAAAGGGGTTTGCACAAAAGAAAGGTATAGACTTTGATGAAATATTTTCTCCTGTTGTTAAAATGACTACAATTAGAACTATCTTAAGTCTAGTGGTGGTAGAAGATTTGCATCTTGAACAATTAGATGTAAAAACAACCTTTCTCCATGGGGATTTAGAGGAAGAGATTTATATGCAGCAGCCACAAGGGTATGAGGTCAAAGGGAAGGAGAATTTGGTTTGCAGGTTAAAGAAGAGCTTGTATGGCTTGAAGCAAGCTCCAAGGCAATGGTATTTAAAATTTGATAAGTTTATGACAGAACAAGGTTATGATAGATGTCTTTGTGACCACTATGTTTATTTCAAGAGGCTATATAACGGAAGATATATTATCTTGTTATTGTATGTGGATGACATGCTTGTTGCAGGGTCTAACGTGCAGGATATAAATGTGCTCAAAAGAAAACTAGCTAAATCATTTGCGATGAAGGATTTGGGTGCTGTAAAGCAAATCCTTGGTATGAGAATAACAAGAGACAGGAAAAATTGCAAATTGACATTGTCTCAAGGTGAGTACATAAAAAAGGTGTTGCAGAGGTTTAGAATGCAAAATGCAAAACCAGTAAGTACACCTTTGGCCAGCCATTTCAAACTAAGAAAGGATATGTCTCCAGAGACACCGGGAAGAGATAGATTACATGTCCAAGATTCCCTATTCATTAGATGCCATGGTGTGCACAAGACCAGACATTGCACATGCAGTGGGAGTTGTGAGCAAGTATATGAATAATCCAGGTGAAGAGCATTGGAAAGTAGTACAGTGGATTCTTAGGTATTTGAGAGGTACCACTTCTCATGCATTATGTTTTGGAGGTTCAGACACTGTTCTACAGGGATATGATGATGCAGATATGGCTGGTGATAAAGACACCAGGAGGAGCACCATAGGGTATGTGTTTACTATTGGCGGAACAACAGTAAGTTGGATTTCAAAACTGCAACAGGTTGTTGCACTTTCAACAATGAAAGCAAAGTATGTTGCTACTACATAGGCTAGTAAGGAGATGATTTGGTTGCAGAGGTTCATGGAAGAATTGGGTAAGAAGCAGGAGAATAGTAGGTTGTATAGTGACAACCAGAGTTCCATTCATCTTGTAAAGAACCCAGCCTTTCATTCGAGGACTAAACATATACATCTCAAGTACCACTTCATAAGATCTGTTCTAGATGAAGAATTGTTAAAACTGGAAAAGATACATACTAGCCAGAATCCTGCAGACATGTTGACAAAGGGAGTAACTAGAGAGAAACTGAGTTCCTGCTTAGTTTCTGTTGGCCTTCAAGCATGAAGGTGAAAACAAGAAATTTGCCAAGTATAAGGTTCAGAGTAGAGTCTAGCAAGTGCAGTAGTGGTGGAGTTGTTGTGATCAGTCTCCAAGTGGGAGATTTTTGGTTATGGAGCCTAATCTTCCAGATTCAAAGATATTATTCAGTTATGTTTGTACCCCAGGTGTACTATACACTCATTCCCCCTGCCTTTGGGTTCGGGGGAATGGTTGAAATTTTTTTGGGATGTGTGTTGGCCAACAATATTGTGGACCCACGGTATTGGGTGAACCCTAGAATTTTCCCATTATATTTCCCCTATAAAAGAAAGCATTGTAAACGATTGAGTATGGTATTGTATTGTATTAGAAGAGAGACTGTAAGAGCGTGAAGAGGAAGTGCAACGGTTTTGCTGGAGGGTGTATCCCTTCATCTTTCTGGACTGTAATAAAAGGATTGGCAATTTCTTTTGTGGGCGTAAGCCATCATTTGGGTGAACCACGTTATATCTGTGTCTCTCTGTAATGTTTTAATGTGTTTTGCATATTGTTAATAATTTAACTGTATATCTGTTATTGCTCTGCGGTCCTGTTTTCTAACAAACAAATGCATAACAAAATAATATCATGAATGACAATTGAATACTTATCTTTATTTGTTTCGTGGGTAGACTCCTTCTTGAGCCTTCAGCTTCATTATCTTCTTCATTCATAATTTCTTATCCAAATGCTAAGATGGATAAGAGGTTCTTCAAGAATTGAGTTCTTCATATTCCTCATCGCTTGAGGTATCTTATTTGGATCATGAGAGCTTGATCTTTAGTTTCTCCCATCTTCTCTTTTCTTATTATGAGCGAGCTTCCTTTCTTGTGTGCACTCTTCCCAGAGTCTACTGAAGGTAATCACTTCCTTTCAGCACACATTCCTTGAATGAATGAATCCCATGATCCTGGGAGGCCATTCAAGGTGCCTATCACCACTTCTTCTTCTACTACTACAAGTTGTTCTTTGATTTGAGAGACCCTCGTAAAGTATGACTGCATGGTCTCTGCATTCTGGATCTTCACATTCTTCAACTGTTTTCTCAAAGTAATATTCTGATTTATGTTCATCCCTTCAAATAGATTGGTCAAGGAATGAAACATCTCTTTTAGTGTCTTTAGGGAAGACACTTGTGGTATAAGGTGATCCGTGATTGAATCAACAATGATCTTCTTGGCCTTGACCAAGTTCTTTTGGTGTAAGGCTTTTAGCCTCATCTCCCTCTGGAACTGGAACCTCTCTAATCATGTAGGTGTCCAATTCATTTTCTTCAGAGAGATCATATACTTCCATGCTTGGAAGTTGTCAAATTCACCAAGCTTATCATCAAGCTGATGTGATAGATCACTTTTAAATGAGAACCTCAAATGAAAATAGCAAAAGATTAGATCTTACTGATTTGAGGTGTCCGTCTTGGTTCCGGAGCTAGCTGATCTAGGGTTTGTCAGAGAAACCCTAATTTTAAAAACTTGGAATCTTTCAGATCTGATTAGCTAGAAATATAGACCTCTTCAAGGTGAGCTGTCCAATGTACTCCTTTTCTGAAAACAGTGGAGGGAAGCTCTCAGAATAGGAAGCCCTATTTTTCCAATTTCTTCTACAGAAATGCCTGATACTGTTTCTGTAATATCTCTGAAATTACTACTCCTATGTGTCTGAAACTTTGTACTGAGGTAGCCTTTCCTGTCCCTGTTCCAACACCATAGGTTTCATCATAATTGGATTCACTAATTGGGACTTATGATCGTTTTTCCAAGATGACATGTTTCAGGATTGTTCAACATAGTGATGTTGTATGGACTGCCACGTGTCACTGTTTCATCTTCAGGGTCTAAAAATTCTGCCACAGAAAGTACATTTCGTGCCCTTTTTGGAACATCTTTAGAAATTTCATTTGGACCTTTGTAGCTCGAGATATAGCAATTCTCCCTAGGTGTCCTGTTTAGGGATGAATCCTGGAAGAGGCTGGAACCCTAACTTGGAGGGATCATATCTCCTATAATATAGCGAATATGAGGCTAAACTTTGGATACAGTGTAAATCAGGATTTTAGCTTCGGCTTGTGAAAGTTTTAGCTCCTGATCCTTCTCCAATCCAGAGATATAGCGAATGTACCAAAACTTATCAGTTTTAGTATTTTAGGGTTTTTTCGGCCCGGGGTCAAACTAGGGTTAGAATTTCCCATAGTTATACCCAACCAAAAATATTAACCCAGGTCTCTAAGCTTCGATTTTGATGAGAAGAGAAATCCTATACCGGGTCACTCAAAAATTCCTTTTCTGTAAGAAGCCCTAATTTCCCGCACCAAAAAATGAAAATGCTTGGAATCAAATTCCACTTCAACAGAAACATGCGCCCTTCAATGGAGAGTCTTCCTAGCATACTTTTGTTGATGAATTGTGGAGAGAGACCCAAAAAATAAGAATCCCTAGCTTTTGTAGCTACACAATGTGTTCTTCTCAAGTTAGCTCTGATACCATGTTAGAGTTTTATCATTCAAGCTAGCATTATCTTAGGATATTATCTGAGCGAATAACATGCACAACAATAAACACAAGAGACAAGAGACACAAATAATTTTCCTCGGGGAAACCATAAAGGAGAAAACCCGTCAACTTCCTCAGAGATAGAATCAACACTAAAAGTAAAACCCGAAAACATAAAGATGATCTCCCGACAGCACTAGTCTCTCTCTTGTCCCAACAACTTCTCTCTCACTCATGTGCCCCAGTGAGTGAGTGTGTGTGTGATAAATAGAGAGGCTCACTCTCTATTTATATTCTTTCTTTCACTTAATGTCGGCTTTAACATGTCGGCCTCACTTAACAATTACTTACTAGAGCCGACATCTCTAGGAGAGTCTAATAACCCTAGTGCCCCACAACTGTGGGGACTTTAACCCTTGATCAATAGAAGGGTTACCCACAATGACTTGACATGACTTGTTTACATTATCAAATCTCCCGATAGGCACATCGGGGCATGACATGACTCCAATACATTACAGACACTTCCCGAAATAAACATCGAGGTACAATACATAAGATATATAAGTGAATACATTCCGAAGTTACAAATACATTAATAGAAAATGATAGATTTCTTAGGTTCTTCTAGTGATGATTCCATTGATAAACTCACTAAAAAGATTGGCAGGAAATATAAAAAGGAAGCAAGGGAGGAAGAGGCTGAGAGATGGAAGATGCAAGGAAGCCAATCCACTATCGAAATGTCTTACGGCAGGAGCAAAAGGACAAGACCTCTAAAGTGAGTGACAACTCCCTCCCATCCAAGTAAGTAATGTAGCTAACCTCTTGGAATTGCAGGGGTCTGGGGAATCCATCCAAAGTTGATGCAGTTAAATATCTATTGAAAATGGATAGTTTTGATCTTCTCCTACTGCAAGAAACCAAGATTGATGAAGATTCTATACTACTCTTAAGAAACTCTAAATGGAAATTGAACTATGGAAAGGTTGTCAGTGCTAGAGGCACCTGTGGGGGCCTTGCTACTCTATGGAGTGAAGAAAAAATTCACCCTAAAAGATGGTTTGTATCTCAACATTGGATATTTACTGAATTATTTCATATATCAAGTAATATTACTTTTGCTCTATTCAACCTCTATGTCCTTGTTATTTTTGTGGAAAGAAAGAGTGTTGGAAGTCTTTGGTAGATTTCTTTGATGTCAATTCACCCTCAAAATCCATTATAGCTGGGGATCTTAACATAATGTTAGGCCCAAATGAAAAAAAAGGTGGATTCGCTGGCAAATATTTCTTTTAAGATTCAGTTGAAGCATTGATACAAACATGGGATCTAATTGATTTTAAGCCAAAGAAGGGTCGTTATACCTGGTCAAACAATAAAATAGGGGCAGCCAACATAGCTGCATGTATAGATAGATTCTTGGTGAGCAGCTCTTTGCTGGATGGTAAGTCTGTTATTTCCTCAAAGATCTTGCCCAAATTATGATCCGACCATCATCCAATTTCCCTTGTGATTGAAGAGGAGGAAGATCTTGGGCCTATTCCTTTTCATCTCAGCCCTTTATGGATAGACATGGATGAGTTCTTTGACACTGTGGTACATGCTTGGACACATTATGTGGTTGGGTATCCCTTTTATGTGTGGTAACAAAAACTTAAAAACACCAAGTTTGCGTTGAAAAATTGGATTAAAAAGTCCCAAATCACACCAACTAGCAGCAGACAGTCTAGAGTTATTGAATTATTAGATTTTTAATTTGAAATGGAAAAAATAGAAATAAACAAAACTTAGCTAGCTCTCGAACAGTCTACCCAATTCAACACCTCTCAAGCTTTCAGACAAGAAAAGGAATTTCTAAGGCTGAAATCCTGAAGCTTATGGTTGCAGGCAGGATTCAAAAATTCATCCTTCTTCCTTCGACAATGCAGATCCAGATTGTCAAGGAACCATATTTCTAAAATTTCAACAAGGGAGGGAGTATCTATCAAAGGTCATGTTCATTTAAAGCAAGTTGCCAGAAGTCATTTTCAACTATTGTTTCAAGAGGATGGTCTAGCTGATGAATAGGGTTTTGTTGACTTTTTGGAAAACATTCCTTCACTTGTCAGCTCAAAGGATAACAAAGCTCTATTGGAACCTTTCTCTGAATAGGAAGTTATGGAAGTCATTTGGGTAATGGAGCCAAATAAAGCGTCGGGTCTGGATAGCTTTTCCTTTCACTTTTATAGAGCCTGCTAGAATATTATTAAATCAGATTTGATCTTCATGATTTCTGCCTTCCATAAAAAAGTTAAAGTTGGAGGTAATACTAACTCCATATTTCTTGCTCTAATCCCTAAGGAAGCTAACCCCTCTTCTTTTGACAGGTTCAGACCCATCTCACTGTGCAATGCCTCCTACAAGATTCTAGCCAAACTGCTAGCTAATAGATTCAAGCCTTTGCTAAGTAAGCTTATCTCTCCTCTCGAGGGGGTTTCATAAAAGGTAGGCACTTAATAGATAATGTAATTTAGGTTCAAGAAGCCCTTCATTCAAGCTTCCAAAGAAAGGAGAAAGGCATGCTTATCAAACTTGACATGAAGAACGCCTTTGATAGAGTAAAGCTTTCATTTCTCTTTCGAGTCCTTCTCTCTTTTGGCTTCATCCTGTAGTTTGTCAAGCTGATTACAACATGTACAGAGAGCCCTTGGATTGTGCCCCTTGTCAATGGTAGACCAACAGAGTTTTTTCAAGCTTCTAGAGGTCTTCGCCAAGGGTGTCCGCTTTCTCCTTTTTTATACATATTAATGGTCGAAACGCTCAGTAGGAAACTAACTGTAGAAAAGGAAGCTGATATCATTCCTGGCATAAAAATTGCTCGAGGGATTGATCCAATAAACCACTCCCTCTTTGCAGACGATTCTCTTCTTCTTAGAGGGGCCTCACTAAAGATAGCTCGGGCCTTCAAAGACATACTTCAAAGTTACTGTCTTATCTTAGGCGCTCTAATCAATGAAAAAAGAAGGTGTTGTTTATGGATGGAATGTGGAACATGTCTCTAATTCCCATATTGTAGACTCTTTGGGATTTCATGGATTTGATAAATGGGAGAAGATAAATATTTGGGACTGCCATTAACGCTTGGTTCTAGACCTTCCTCTCTATGGCTTGATGTATTAGCTACGATTAAAGGAAAAATAGCTTCTTGGGGTGGCCAGTGGCTAACTAAGGTAGGGAAATTGATTCTAATAAAGGTTGTTCTCTCCTCCCTTCCTATCTTTCAATCATCCCTCCTACTTGCTCCGAAGTCTATTTCTTCTCAGATTGCTAAAATTTTGCAAGATTTTCTATGTAGTGGAGGAAAAAGCACACATAATAAAATGCATCTAGTAAGTTGGGAAATATTAAAAAGACCCATTGCTGAGGGTGGACTTCAAATTCTAGATTCTAGTCCGACTAACTTGGCACTGGGAGGCAAACTTCTATGGAAACTCTATGCCGAAAAAAATCATCCTGTTAGCAAAATCTTTAGGATGAAATATCTCAATGGCAGTTCTTTGAGAAAAATAACCTCTTCCTTTGCTCCCTCAGGTACATCTATTTGGAATCTTTGCAGAAAAGGTTTAGATAAATTTAATCAGCAATTATATCGAATTCCAGGAAACGGGAAGAAGATTAGATTGTGGGAGGATAAAATCTCTAGCAAAATTCCCCTCTCTGTTGTAACTATGTTATATGAGCTCAAGGATTGGCTTTCGAACAAAGGATTACTTCGGTTGGCGGATATTTGTTCCTGGGATATCAATGGAAATTGGGTTAACCGGTCCTTTCCCGAGCTCCTTGAGCATCTTATCACCCAAAGAAATATCTTGCTCTCTGCTTTAACTGGAGTAGTTCCAATTCATAGTTCCTTTAAAGATAAATGGGGATGGGGTTCTTCTGGTTCTTATTCAGTTGCTTCAGGATATATGGAATTTCAACAAAAGTCAAATGATCCAAACCTACCTCCTGCAATTTGGAAAACAGTTTGGCCTCCATACTGCATTCCTAAAATCAATTTCTTCTCATGGTTTGTTTTGCATAATAAAATGCTGACAGGTGAAAATATAGCAAATTGTGGGTTTCACGGTCCTTTCAGATGATGTTTATGCACCTCTACGACTGAAACAACAAACCATCTATTCAATGAATGCGAATTCTCCTCTGCAGTTTGGGAGCTCTTTCTCCATGGTCTTCAATTTCCTGTTCTTTTTCAATCTTCAACCATTTTGCAATTTCAGCATTGGATAACTCATTGCCCAAATTTGCATGGTGTCAATAAGGATTGGTTCAAACTCTGGCAACAATTCTCGAAGGTCGTTTGGTGGAATTTATGGATCTCTAGGAATAATATAATATTTAATGATCATCCTGTCACTCCACAGGTCGTGGCTGGAAAAATCAAGCGCCACATTGTTGAGTTGGCAGTCAAATTAAAGTCCCCTTCCTCGCTGTCACCAGATATAGCTAATTGGATTGGCTCCACCCCGATTAGTTTGTCAAAAATCGTATGCATTAAACCAGTTGTTCCTCCTTATTGTCAAATTCGTGGTCTCGGAGTTGATTTTAATTCCTGGTGGATCAGTTCTCCTTCAACATCTTTTTTTTACGGAGCATCTAAGGGAAATCCCAGAGTTTCAGGAGCTGGGGGTCTAGTGTATTCATCAAGTAAGCTGATTAAAACCAGTTTTAGTTGGGGCCTTGGTTCCATGATGAATAATCAGGATGAAATTTATGGGCTACTTTAGGCTTGTCAAATCGCTAAGGAGCTCGACTACAAGTCAATCCAAACCTTTAGAGATTCTGAGCTCTTGATTAAATCTTTAAATTCTGCCAGTCAATTTTGTAATGCTGATTTAAATAACATTTTGCTGAGAGTTTGGAATCATCTTAAAGATTTTGAAAGTGTTCAATCTTTCCATATTCTTCGGGAGTTTAACAGTTCGACTAATGAATTTGCGAATAAGGCATGCCAGCTGGGTCAAGGTCATCTCAGTATAAATGGAAAAACTAGTTCCTTTTGTTCTATTCCTTAAGTGGAAATCATCAAATTGTAATTAGTCTTTACTGCAATTAATTTCCATTCTCAAGGAGATCTTGTAAATTTTGATTTTTTTCTTCAAGTCATTCTTAAGACTGCTTTGTATTTGGATGGTTGACAATTGTCATTCCAGTCCTACATCCTTTTTAAATATATATATATATATATATATATATATATATATACCCGTTTGAGTTAAAAAAAAATTGTGGTTTGGAAATGAATGGGTGTCAAANCCATAATTGATTTGGATATCAATCATCGGCTCTTACGATGTGTTGATCGTAATGGATTGGATGGAAAAGCATTTGGTAGTTCTAGATTGCCATAATAAATTTATTACTTGCATGGATGAAGACAAGAATATAATTCAGATAAAAGGAATTCCAAGACCCATTTCTATAAGGAAAATTTCAGCCATTCAGATGAAGAAATGTTTAAGGAAAGGTTTCTATTTGTATTATATTCATGCCGAGGAAATAACAACTGGTAATTTTTGGATTTTATAATAGCATCAATATATTTCAATTATATGCAGTGGAAACAAAATAGGACCGCTAAAAGATAACCATGCACATAGACAAAGAGACACATAGATTTATCTTGGGAAACCCTTCTACTTGAGGGAGAAAACCCAACCTTCTTCTTATTTAGAGATATCAGTTCAAGTTACAATACCAGACATAAGAGGGATCATATACAAGAATGATCACATAGGAAAATAACTCCAAAGAAATAACCCTAGAATACCATCTTCTTCTAGCTTGAGCGAACTCCTTCCTTGATTGAGCGAACTGGCTTGATATCCAAATAAGGGAGGCATCACCTCTAATTATACTTTTATTTGGTTGACCTTTTCATTGGTGGGGCCAACTTGTCTTCTCTTTATTGGGTCGACTTGTCTTCAAGCATAATAAATGTTTAATATGTGTATCTTATGTTGGGTCGATTAGTGAGGATACCTCGCACAACTACAACATCAACACTCCCTCTTGGCTAGGGAGGTATCATCATGCTAGAACACATGTAGATATCATATGAGCATCGCGACTATCTTTAACATCTCATCATCATAAGGAAATTATTTTGGCATGACTCAGTCCATCGAGAAGTGTCAATGACTCAACTCAGTCCATTGAGGAGTCAACAACTCAACCTAGTCCATCAAGGAGTCAAAGAAGGATTGGTTAGTTCCCTCTCCATTCCTTTCAAAAGGGAGAGTAACACTATTATCCAGTACTAAGGAGAATGCTCCCTCTCAATGAGGGAGGTATTCTTCTTTCTTTTATGTTCGAACACATCTTGGGTTTCTTCGAAGTCTTAACGCCATGACTTGTCTTCAATAAATCATCTCAATGAAAAGGTTGATCATGAGCTTGCACCAAGTTTATGGTTTCAAGTTCTCTTAGCCAAGTTTGATGGTTGAATCCATTCACTTACATAAGTGATCATGTAGGGACTAATATCCCCACTCCATCACAAAGTTCCCGAGAGATCTCCCCACTTTTTCACATAGTGTTCATGAGAAGCCACTACATTGCTCCAAGCATCTCCCCAGTCCATCACATATTATTTGGGAGATCTCCCCACTCCATCACAAAGTGTCTGGGAGAAGGAACTACCCTGCTTTGAGCATATCCCCACTCCATCATAGAATGTCCAGTATATCTCCCCACTCCGTCATAGAGTATCCAGGAAAAGGCACTACCCTTCTATGTGTCATCTTAGGGACTAGTCTCTCCACCCCATCTCAGGGTGTCTAAGAGATATCCTTGTTAGTATTTGAGCAAAAATGAATATAAATGAACTTTAAAACTTTAATCCACAATTACAGTGCAAATAGTCCCATTTAATAATCTAAAGACATAAATCAAACCATAAAACACATGATGTACCCTAGGAAAACCCTCCCCTGATTCAGAGGATAAAAACCCAGCAAACAATCTAAGAGTATGATTGATAATTGGCAGAGAATGATTACAATACAATAGAATATTGCTTGATCAGAGAGCAAAAGAGAGGAGAGATCAAATGGAACACTGTAACAACAAGCCAAATTCAGTCACATAAAGAAGGTAGCAAATGGTTGCATGCTTCAGTAACTTGTTGACACTGTGAACAATGTTACACCTTCAACATTGCACCCCCATAGAATTACTCCCAAGTTGGCACTTCATAGTTATCTCCCACACTAAAGATATGTGCCCTCCATTAATTCACGGAGTTTAACTGCCTCTAATTGAGTTGTTAACTTATTCAATTGGACCGAACTGAATGGAACTGCATGTAACTGAATATAACTGAGTTGAACTGAATGTAACTGAACATAACTGAATGCAACTTAACATAACTGAATGTAATTGGACATAACTGAATAGAAATAATGCTTCTCCATCAGTGTCATATTCAACAACTACTTTACATAAATTAAGGAGATGATTCCTTAATTAACTAAAACTTGTTTTTATCACAACCAAGACTCAATATGATCTTCCATGTAATACGATACTATCCGAATATGATCTTTGATAGTAGTGGCATAGTTTCCATTAAATTTGGGAGTTGTTTCAAAACACTTATATGAGATACCATGAGGAGCTCCATAGATTTGAGGAAAATCAAAAGGAGAAGCACTTGCTTGAATCCTGATGAGTCTAGGGTTTTCTAGAGGTGGGTTTGTTTTCACCATTATAGGGTTTGTTCGAGGAAGAGACTGAGAATTATATTGATTAGATAGAACAGTGGGAGAGTCCTCTAAGAAGTGACCCAATGAAGTAGGTGAATTAACAATTCTCCAAAACAAGATAGTGGATTTAGACTTAGGATTCATGCAGTTAGGGTTTTAGGTATAAGTTACAGGACTCTCTTTACAATTCTTTTGATCATGGATATGGATATTATATTTTTGGGTTAGTCCTCTAGTGGAGTGGTACTCTAGATTCTCCAAGTGATCGTATAGCCTTGTTCATCGAAGGATAACTGATTCGAGAAATAAAATAAGTGAAATACAATGATGGTTATAAACATTTAGTGAATAAAAATGTAACCATCTAATTAAACTAGATGCGATGTGATTGATAAATCGTAAATGAAACAATCACAAGCACCATAGGCAAACCTCTGTCTTCCAAGAGTTGATGACCTCTTTGATCAATTGAGAAGGGAAAAGGTATTTTCCAAGATAGATTTGAGATCTAGGTATTATCAGGTGCACATAAAAGATGAATACATCAATAAAACTACTTTTAGAAGCAAGTATGGGAATTATGAATATACATTCCTACCTTTCGGACTGACAAATTCCCCAACCACATTCATGTTCCTGATGAATGGTGTGTTTAAGGAATTCTTGGACAAGTTCATTATATTGTTTCTGGACAATATTTTAGTATATTCCAAATCTGAAGAAGAGCATAGAGATAATCTCTGGATTACTTTGGAAATCCTGAGAGAAAACCAACTTTATGCCAAACTCAACAAATGCTCTTTTTACCAAAAACAACTATTGTACTTGGGTCATATTATCTCGAAAGAGGGAGTAGCATGGATCTAGCAAAAGTAAAATCCATATAGGAATGACCTACCCTGAGAAATGTAACTGAAGTAAGATCATTCATGGGGTTGGAAGGTTACCACCGAAGGTTCATAGAATCTTTCTCTCAGGTCGCAAATCTAATTACATCTCTATAAAGGAAGGGTGTGAAATTTATTTGGAACCAGAAATGTGAAGACAATTTTAGACTCTTGAAAGGGTTGCTCACATGTGCTCCAATCTTAAAACTTATGGATCTATACAAAGAGTATGTGGTATGAACCGATGCATCTCTAGAGGGACTTGGAGGATTTCTAATGCAAGATGGACATGTAATTTGTTATGAATCACAAAAACTGAAAGAGCATGAAAATAACTATGATACACATGACCTAGAGTTAGTTGTTATAGTTTATGCACTCCGGATGTGGAGGCATTATCTCATGGGATCCAAGTTTGAGTTAAAGACAAATCATCACAACTTGAAATACTTATTTGAGCAGCCCCATTTGAACACCCGACAAGCCAAATGGATTGAATTCATGAGTGAATTCAATTTTAGATAAAATACATAAAAGGTAAAGAGAATCGAGTGGAAGATGCACTCAATAGAAGAAGCCATATAATGCAAATTTAAACTATTACCAATTAGAAATCTAATTTGAAAATTAGGTTGCAATAAACATTAAAAATAGATAATCATTACTTACAGGTTGTGGCAGCGTTGTAGGCAGCCGATAGGCCATTAAAATTTTCCAAATATGTATTGGTTGAATATGGAATTCTCTAGTTTAATGGTGTATTTATAGTCCAGCTAAAGAAGAATTAAAGAAAATGATATTGCAAGAAATGCATAATGTGCTGTGCTCTATGCAGGTCATCCTAGGTACCAAAAGACTTCGACGATGGTAAAGAAAGAGTATTACTTTTTGGGTATGAAGGAAGAAGTGGCCAAGTACATTTCTCAGTGTTTAGAATGCCAGAGAGTGAAAGTAGAACGCAAACATCCTATGGGATTGTTACATCCATTACCAATTCCAAAATGGAAATGGGATGTAGTTACCAAATATTTTATTATGAACTTACCCATGACAACAAAGTAGCATGATTGCATCATTGTTGTGGTAGATAGGCTAACAAAATAAGCTCATTTCATACTTGTTCAATCAACTTACAAAGGTGTAAAGATTGCAAAAATATACATGAAATAGGTTTTTAGGTTGCATGAGATTCCCAAAGAAATAGTTTCTGATCAAGATACCAAGTTTACTTCTAACTTCTAAAGAGGTATATTTAAAGAATTTGGTGCAAAGTTATGTCTTAGTACAACTTATCATCCACAAACAGATGGGAAAACTGAGAGTGTGAACCAAATTATTGAATACATGCTGAGAATATATGTGATGGACATTCCTACCAGGTGGGAAGACTGCTTGTACATGGTAGAATTTGCATACAACAATGGTTATCATACATATTCAAAGATGAGCCCCTTTACAACATTGTATGGTAGAGATTGGAATATACCGGTGAATTGGGACAAACCTGTTGAAATATTAATTGTGGGACCAAAGATACTTCAAGACATGGAAGAACAGGTGGCCAATATTAAACAAAAATTGAAATTGGCACATGAAAAAGAAAAGAGTTTTGTTGACAAAGGTAGACTATTCATAGAATTTCAAATTGGTGACAAAGTATTCATGAAAGTTAGGGGCAAGAAAAGTTTACTAAGTCTGGGCAACTACAAAAAGTTGGCAGCCAAGTTCTGTGGATCGTTTGAGGTCCTAAATAGGGTGGCACCAATAAATTATGAGCTAGCCCTACCGTGGAATGTTAAAGTGCATAGTATTTTTCATGTTTCATTATTGAAAAAGTATGTACATAATCCTAATCACATACTTGATTGGTCCTTAATACAGGTGGAACCCAAAGGAGAGGTTTGGGTTCGTCTAATGGGCATTTTGAATCAAAGGACCAAAAGACTCAAGAACAAAACCGTCAGATAGGTAAAGGTTCATTTAACCCACTACAACCTTGAGGAGGCTACATGAGAGCCTAAAGAAGTTATGCAAGCATAGTACATGTACTTGTTTTGAAAGTTTTTTAATTATTAAGTTTTGAATTTTTGGATACACATGAACACTGTGAATGGTGTTAAACTAAGGGGGAGGGGAGTGTAATACCCCCAATTTCATATCTCAGGTTTTTGTTTGTATATGATGTAAATCCTATATTAAATGGCCTAAAGGCTAGAACATATGACATGTACATGAACAATAAATACACACACACACACATATGTAAATATATACACACACATATATGTATATATATACATATGAATATATATACATATGAATATATATATATATGAATATATATATATATATATGCATATACATATGTATATATGTAGACATATATAGGTATATATGTGTATATACATATGTATACATGTATATATATATGTACGTACACACACACACACACACATATATATAAAGGAACTGCACTATAGTAATAGAATTACACACAAGGGTACATCAAGCTTGCAAATATCCATTTATAAAAATATGTTCTTTCATATAAGATTTCAGTTGATACGACGAGACTGTAGGGACAAATAAGAGATATTGGAGGACTGCGGCCAAAGATGCGGGGGGCGAAAGCGACTGAGGCAAACCGCCAAAATTGAAGACGACGGGGGATTTTAATTTTTTTGGGTTTCTAACCTTTTCCATATGGAATATAGAGAGGAAACCAATGTATTGGATTACTCGGATGACTCGTGGTAGGAGGAGCCCATATTCTCTGCCTCGAACAACTCGACAGCAGTAAACATCGCACCCTCGCCTCCACCTTCAACGGTTTCGCTGCCAGCTGGAAGGTCTGCTGCAACCATGGAAAATAGGGAGGAGGAGGACCTATTGTTCGGTCCAATAGTCACAAGCACATCACTCTCACCGTCAATGGTATTTGTCGCAGAACCAATTGCCGAAAGCCCCTCTTGTTTTCTGACCCTAGCAACTATTGAAGGATTTTTCAACATAGGAACAATCTTCTCACCATTAGCTGTAGACACAAATGAAAACTTCTTCCCTATGGACCCTGATGCCACCTTGCTTGGACAAAATCTCCCGGAACTTGGGCATTTTCGGAATGGAGGATGTTCTCAACCTCCCCATACAAAAACAACACTGTCACTCATAGCTGGAGAAGCCAATGCAGATGGATTTGTCAACTCATTGCTAAAAGGAGCAGAAACCCGGGAAACCCTTCCAGGCTCTGGCTCAAAAACTAGTTCCGACCTTTCAACAAGAATTCCTCTAGAAGAGGAGGGTGAAAAAGGAAACCCTAGGCAAAACAGACAAAACAAATGCCTAGCTCTAAGTGGTGCAACCCTAAATCTTGTCTGCAGGGTTAATGTGGCCATAGAAGAGGTAGAATATATGGTGGATTTGGTGCTTGTTGGGGAGATCAGGGGCAAGAACCCTAATCACGTTGAAATGAAAACCTGGGTGGACATGAACTAGATGGGGCAGTTATCGGCAGCACCAAAGGTACTCGGATTGTCGAAAGGATGGTACATTTTTACTTTCAGCAATAAGCAAGAAGCGAAACAAATTCTGAGCCATAATTGGTTTTATGGAACGATGCCCATCCTGTTTAAGAAATGGACTCCTTTATTTGATGTCGACGGTGAGAGAATGGACAATATTCACATCTGGGTATGCCTACCAAGCCACTCGCTGGAATAATGGAACCCAGCTTCACTGAAAGACCTTGGCAACACAATTGGGACCTTTCTTAAAGCATATTTATCCTTTCTACAAACTCACTGAAGAGTGGTGGCATGAATTTTGGTATCTCTGAACATCAGGACAGATCTAAGGGAGCACCTAAACCTCATTCGGGGATTGGTAACTAGACAACAAATCTTGGATTATGAAGGATTACTATTCAGATGCCATCGGTGCCACAAGGTAGGGCATTTGGCAAGGAAGTGCCTTTTCACCGCCCCCAAGGAGTTACCCTAAGGATGATGAACTACAGGTCATAGGATAAAAGAACCAGCGACAAGAACTTCAACATCTAAGCCAGCACAACCTTAGAGCTCTCTCGAAGAACAGGAAAGGTTTTCTTCTAAAGGGGCACTCCACACCACACGGGTATGTCTACTGTTATCTCTCTAAAAGTGCAGTTAAATACTTTAAATTTAAATACTACAGTCCCTTCTAACTCAATCATTTTAGTCATAAATCCTCCCCTCTCTCCAAAAGGAAAACCCCCTTCCCCCTTGCTCAAGTGATCACCTTCCCTCCCCCCTCACAGGAGGCTCCTTCCTCCCTACAGACCCATCCTCTTGTGGACTCACAAACACAGATTGACCCTGTTCCCTCACTTGCTTCCACCTCCCCAATCATATTTCATCTTTGTTCAAGGGAAATTCCAGTTCGAGCATTCCCCCCACCTCCCCTTCTTGGCTTGGGCACAAACCCTATTCTCCCAACCAGAGGAAAAGGAAAAGGCAGACCCTCTTTCCTCTCCTTTGCACAGCAAAAATCTCTTCGAGATCAAGCAAATGGGAAGCAGATAACTCTTTTTGGGGCACTTAGAGCAGTGCATGCCCCTAAAGGGGTTCCCAAATGAAAATCCTCTCTCTCAACTGTAGGGGTATGGCAAGTACCCAGAAAATAAAGTTGCCCTAAAAAGGATGATACAGGTTCAAAAACCTGATATCATCCTCCTACAGGAAACCCTAGGTACAGAGGCTGAGGTTTCCTCCTCCTTATCTTCCATTTCAAGCAACTACTCTTTCCTGGACCAAAGTGCAAAAGGACACTTGGGAGGTCTAGGAATAGGATGGAACCCCTCCATTCTTCATTGTGTAAACTCATGGGGAGCCTGCTTTGGCATGGGGGTGGAATTTTTTTGAGCAGAAGAAAATTTACCTCTAACTATCATAAACATATATGGGCCTTACAACAACAGAGTGGCCTTTTGGGAATCGGTCCAAGCTTCTCAGTTTCTAAGTGGTGAAAATGTGGTAATTGGTGGTGATATGAATTTCACCCTTAGAGTCCAAATGCTAGAACGAATTCCTTGGCTACCTTCTTAAAAAATCTCCTCCAAAACCTTAAGTTGGTGGACTTGGAACCACAAAAGATTAAGCCAACTTGGACAAATAGAAGATCTGGAGAAAATCGAATTGCAAACATATTAGATAGATTTCTAATGGGGGAAAGTCTAATAGAAAAAGACGTGTTCAACCAATGGGTTGATTCAGGGGCTGATTTAGACCATATGCCCATATGCCTGGAAATAATGAGAAATCCTCAAAAACCAGCCAAACCTTTTAAATTTTGTGCATCTTGGATAAAACATGAGGAAGTCCTTAGGCTCATACACTCAAATTGGATCCCTTATAGAGCAGAATCTAGATCACATGCTGCCACACACTTTGTGTAAAATCTTGCTCGAATCAAGAGACTTCTGAAGGAATGGGCAAAAAACAAAAATCTACAGGATGATCAAGCCCTTATCCATATTGAGGCAGATTTGGATAAAATACTTAACTCGGAAGGGGGAGTTCTCTCAACACAGGAAGAAAAGGAAAGACTGGTCTCTCTAGAGTCAAGCAGAAGGAAGCTCCTGGAGGAAAAGGAGGAAATTTTGAGACTAAAAAGCAGAGCCATATGGATGACCTGTGGAGATGACAATACAAAATTCTTTCAGGATTTTACCTAGGGAAGAAAACAACAGAATACAATTTGGGAATCAAGAAACCTAAGTGATGAACCTGTTACCACTTTTGAAGGAATGGAAAAGATTGACAAAGCCTACTTTGAAAACATTTTCAGAGCATATCAACAAGCCACTATTGCAAAAGTCATCCAGACATCTCGTTTTTTCCCTGAAAGAATTTCATAAGAGGATAATTCAAACTTGATGGAAGAAGTTTCCGAAGAAGAGCTGAAAGCCATCCTCCACAGCTTCCAAAAAGACAAAAGCCCATGCTTAGATGGGTGGACCATTGAATTCTTTCTGGAAGCCTATGACACAATAGGACCCGACCTCCTCCAGTTACTAGAAGAATCCCATGTAAATGGACTTGTTCATCCACCCCTCAACTCAAAGTTCCTGGCACTTATCCCTAAAATAGACAACCCGATCAACTTGGAAGATTTCAGACCCATCTCCCTCTACAACATTACTTTCAAAGTGATAGCAAAAGTGATTGCTCAACGACTAAAGAAGGTTCTTTAAAAAGTCATCTCTCATGAACAGTTTGGGTTCTTGGAGGACAGGCAAATTCATAAAGCAATAGGTGTGGCCTAGGAAGGAATGCACACCTTAAAAATAAAAAAATACAAAGGAGCAATCCTGAAAATCGACTTATCAAAAGCCTTTGACAGAGCAAGTTGGATCTATCTAAGACTTCTGCTCACTCACTTGGGCTTCCACTATCCCATAATAAAATGGATATTTTCCTGTATATCCACAAAAACCTTCACAGTTCTCATAAATGGCTCTACCTCATCTTTTTTCCACTCATAAAGGGGACTCAGACAGGGATGCCCCCTCTCCCCGCTTCTATTTATGTTGATTGCAGAAGCCCTGAGCAGAGCCATTCTAGATGAAAAGAGAAGAGGCCATCTTGAAGGGATCAAATTAGCAACAAATCTCAATATCACACATCTTTTATTTGTGGATGATATCCTTCTCTTCTGCAATGGCACGCTTCAAGAGGTAGAAAAGCTCTTAGAAATTTCGCAGACTTTGTGCAAAGCTATAGGCAGGATATTAAGTGAACAAAAATCCTCTCTTACCACCTTAAACTTGGATGAGGACACTGTAAGAATATTCTTAACTCTTTTTCCTTTCCTGGTCACTCCCTTAGATGAAGGGATGAAGTACCTAGGGGTCAGGCTCAAACCAAATTTCTATAAAAAAGGAAGATTGGAACTGGCTAGTGGAAAAATTAGAGAAAAGGGTTAACAATTGGTGCAACAGATGGCTCTTAAGAGTAGGAAGATTAGTCCTGGTTAAATCGGTCTTGGAAGCAGTCCCAGTCTACTGGATGTCTCTTATCTGGATCCCAAAATCCATCCTGGAGAGAACAAGGAAAATTTTCTCTTAGTTTCTTTGGACATGAAAGAAGGAACAATTGGTCCTTCCATGGGTAAAATGGGACCAAATAGCAAGACCTAAATCACTGGGAGGATGGGGGCTAAAGAACACCAACATCTTCGCCAAATCCTTGGCAGCAAAAGCAGGTTGGAGGCTTATTACAACAAAAATCCTATGGTCAAAGGTGATCTACCATAAATATATAAGCCCAGTACCCCTGTGGGACTGGATCAGAAATCCAATCACCATCTCCTCAGGATTAGGCTCAATCATTTGGAAAGCAATCTGCAGTACCTTTCCCTTAATTCGAAATGGTCTCTCCTGGAAGGTGGGGGATGGGTCAAATGCAAGAATAGGCACTGATCCATGGCCAAACAGTCAGCACAGTCATCTCTTACCTCCACAGCAAGTAGAACACCTTCAACAAAATGGTCTCTTCCACCTAAACCAAGTTGTTGACTGATCCAGGAGGATATTGGTGGCCACTCACCTATTCCACTTGGACCCCCACCATTGTTTCTTTTAGTTTTCCAGTTTCCTTAATTGTAGCAAAATTCACTATTTTTGGCAGTTTTAGGGTCCTAAACTTCGGGAGCCGTTTTGAGGCCCTAAACGATGTTTTTTCGGCATCGAATGGTTGAGCAAATATGAGTTCATTTCGGACTCAATATTTGTGATTTATGGATGTAGTCCTTGAATATATCTTTCTAACGATGTAGCATGCGCGTTAAATGGAGGTAGTATGCCAAAGTTACGATCCCGGGAAATTGATGTATCAAGTTACCCAATGGGGCCCACATTCTGGTGTTTCACCTCCTAGGGTTAGGTTTTTGGATGTGTAGGGTTTGTTGGAGTAGGGTCCCGCAGCTACAGAAGAAGCTGCTATTTTGGCGGACAGACAGTTTTGGTGGAAATAGAAGAAGTGGAGCTACGACGCCGTAGCAGGTTTCCAGCTGCAGAGCAGAGCCGGAAACCACGACTTTTAAGATAGAGAAGTCAAGAAAGGTGATGGTACCTGAGCGGCCGAGACGAGAGAGCTCACCCATTGCATTGAAGGCAGTGGTGGAAGACAGGAGGGCTCAGCTACCCTCATAAAGGAAAAGGAGCAACGAGGCCGAGGCATTGAAGATGAAGGACAGAAAGGAAGCAGCGCCGGTACCCATGGTCAGTGTTGGGAAGCATGGAAGACTGCAGGAAGCTGTGGTAATTGGGAAGCGGTGCATAGTACCAATGATCAACGCCGGGAAGCATGGAAGACTGCAGAGAGTTGTGGTGTGACGGAAAGCGGCTACCTCAAGTACAGATACACCGACTGTCACTTATGAGGGTTGGGGATTACTGTTGGGACAGGCCCACAGTGTTGTAATGGCGAGACCTTCGGGCCGCCTATAAAGGGATACATTTTGTATTGTAAACGGTTGGGTTGGTTGGTTGGTTGGTTAGGTTGGTTGTTTAGTTAGGCTTTTGGGTTGTAGACGTTGCATATCATTCTAAGCCTTGTATTGTAAAGACCATGCTCTGGTTCTGTTATTAGCAGTAGTATCTTTCTGTAACCAGCAGCTGGCTCGTTTGGTTTGTATGAACAATCCACATGGATTGACAGAGAGGGAAGAGTATATTGTAAGAGAGACAATATATAGATAGAGATAGAGAAGAGATCTAGGAGAGAAGGACTCCAGGCTGTGTGCGGAGTTACCCAGAAGATCTCTTGCTGCATATGCGGTGCAGCCAAACTGTGTTTGCTTCCCTCAAGATATAATAGAGAAACACAGTTTGGTGGATGTAGCTCCCATCCCGGGGGTGAACCACGTAAAACCTGCGTGTTATGTGATGAATGCATGTGTTTGCACTTATTTACTATTATCTGTTGTTTTGCACATGAGTTTTGTTACAGATAGTGTATGTATGTGTTACTCAGTTGCAGCAATATAGAACGATAAATATCGGCCTAAGTCTTTTGATATGCTTTATGAGAACTCATTCATGTTACTTTAGACAGTCACTTAGTCACAGTATAAATAGTCTGGTACGTTGAGCCCCGCACGTCGACACGACAACACTGAGTGCGCTGAGCCGCAGAGGTAGGGTATCGCAGAGAGGCGATACCGCACCGGGAGAGGAGCTGCGGTGTGCGATACCGTAGGTTAAGGGCTTAGTGTTAGAGAGGACTGCATGTCGCACGGTGCGCGACGATGCGGTAAGATTGGAGATATTGGGAGCAAGAGGAAGTTGCGCAGCGAGGAAAGGCATTGCGCAACGCGCATAGAGATAGAGAACTCATGGCTAGGCGAGCCACGAGTAGAGGAGATCGCGCGATGTGAGCAGGAGAATCGTGCGACGTGCAGAGACAGAGGCCTTGCGGCTAGCAGGGCCACGAGTAGCAAGTAGGACACGCACTGAACCTGGTCCAAGACACTTGAGTCCTCGGCCAACCCATTAGAATCACTTCGGGTGAGACTTCAGATCACTTTGCGGTCTGTCACCGAAAGGGCCAGTGAGCTAGGGGTGTTGTTGGTTGATTATAGTAAACCCGGGTCTGCCCAAGCGACCAACAGGGTTTCCATTGTTTCTCAATAATATATAGGCCTTCGAGCCTCATAGTAACATAGAGTTCAAAGGCATGTAGCCGCTACATCTCTTCTCAGAGATAAGCTACCAACACTCTAGCTAGTTTATTTCCATTATGTATGTAAACAAGTTTCAGTTCTTTGATTAATGAAATGAAGTGTTATTTCTGTTGCATATTTGTTTCTATGGTTATTTGTGTATTATGTTGCGTTCTTGCATAATTCCGGGTCACTGACCTAGCTGCTACCAATCTATGGCAACGGGGGTGGTTAGGATGCACGGATCTAGAGATCCCTCACCAATGGGCCCAAGACTAGAACAGGTACATAACAACTCTCCAACTTGCCCACATCAGACTCACAGATAGAGAAACATGTTGCTCATGGAACTTACACGCCAAAAACAGGATATTAGCAGCTATGCTTAACCACTTTCCAAGTTGAACCTAAATGGTGGCATCTAGGGATATGGAAGCTTAAATTCCCTCTGAAAGCAAAAGTGCTTAGCTCTTTGGATAATAAAACCCTAACCTATGACAGAATGAAAAAAAGATCTATTGAGGGTCCAGGATGGTGCTCTTTATGCAAAAACAATGAGGAATCTGTAAACCATCTCTTCCTAAATTGTCCTTTCTCCACCCAAGTTTGGAAACACTCACAGTAATGGATGAATCAAAGATACATGTGGACTGGGCCCATGCTGGAAGACACCTGGAAAATCTGGCTCAATACCCCTCAAATAGCCAATTTAAAAGCTCTTCTACTCATTCACATATGGGGGGGGTATGGATTGCTCGAAATCAAGCAATTTTCCAAGAGAAAGCCTCTTCACCAAAGGTCACGACAAAACAAGGACTGTAAATCCTTTCCTATTTTCCACAAACTAAGGATGCACCTTCGGTAAGAATCATCATAGTAGAGAAGGTAGATTATACCATGCCCATGGATTTCCTTGATGGAGCCTCTCAGAATCTTGCCTGTGGGGGTGGTGCCACCCTCCACCTAACCCAAAATCACCACTTTCAAATCCAAATGGGCCTCAGAAACGGCACACAAACAACTACGTGGAACTTTTGTCTCTAAAACTTCTCCTCCAATTTGCACTAGAAAAGGGTTGTAGGAACCTTCAGATTTTCAGAGATTCACTCATTATTATAAATTGGGTGAATAAAGTTCATCAATGTAGAACACTTAAACTTAGTACTCTCTATGAAGAAGTAATCAGACTTTGACAAATTTTAATCTCATTTTATGGCGCCATGTCTACAGGGAGAGGAATGCAGTAGCAGACCGTCTCTCAAAAGCAGGGGTGGAGATGGCTTTCAGAGCACGAAAATTTTTTGAACATAAGGAAGGGGAAGTATATGAATTCTATCATAGACCTTTTGCAGAAACCCTTCCTACAAGACAAGCTGATTGAATAATCTTCCCACTTCACTCTTGCTTATAAAGAAACAAGGGAAAGCTCCATTCTGAAATATGCAAGCTCATAGGGATCTCTTCCCTGGAAATCTTTTTGGCTCAGCTCTCGGCACAAACATAAATGTTTAGACTATATGTCTGATTTTATTTTTTGGAAACACTTACAGACTTTGTTTTTGGTTGTATAATAAGCGGTATACAAATGGATACAATTTTTGTAAAGACTCTTTCGATCTAATATAATGAACAACTTTTTTTCCTTATTATATGTATCAAAGGAAAAAGTATCACTACCAACTAGCATTCCCACAACCATCATGGAGCTATACACCATATTTAATGAATTGTATGGATTGTCTAGAGGATGTACGATCCACAAGGTGACCAAGGAATTGAGAGAACAACTCATCAAGATATAAAAACACCCCATGCAATAAGAGAATGTCCAAGTGAGGTATAGAAACTCCCATACACTAATAAAAATGTCATGGTCAATACAAATTCTTTCTAGTCAATGATAGGAAGGCCCAGGGATTGCAAACTCTCCCCAAGCAATGACAAAAATGCTTAGACAAGAGGGTAACTCACTCGAACGAAGAGACAAATGCCCAAACAACCAATAACTCTAAAAAAAATCTCAATTTATAAACTCCTTATAACACTGCAACAACCCATTAACAATCTCCATTGATCTTGAGCCTCAAGAATGCTTGGGAGAATGAAACTAAAAATCTAAACACATAATCATTGCTTATGGGGAATTCTCACCATTCATATATCCTATACAATAATTAAATGCAAAACATCTTCAATAAAAATCACAAGCAATCATTAAGATGAATATGATCAACATATCACACACATATAAGAGTTATATTGTAAACAAATCTAGTCACATGATGAACACAAAGACATTACCCTAGAAACCCAAATCGGAAAACTAACATTCAATGGTAGCTCAACTCTTCAATTCGTTAATATTCAGTTAAAATGCAATGGATTCTTTAGAATTATCCTCTTTTTTCCAACAAGAAAGAAAAATACCTTTAAAAATTTATTTTCTATTAATTCATTAATTCACATATTTGTTTGCCCTATTCTACATTACAATTGCATTGTCGTTCCTAGGATTCTAAACTTCATACATAAACAAATTATATTATCTTAGCTAAGTATTATAACCATTCTTTAGTTCAAATCCATTTTCGCATCACGCCTCCCAATTGAAAGGCCTTTTGGTATCCAAAATCTTAGAGAACCAATTGGATCAATGTATCTTGTGCGTACTTCTTTGAAACATGGCATTGATTCTGGCTCGCGGCTATAAATCCAACTATGGATATGGCTCTCACTCATGGCTCTTGCTACAGACTCTAGTTCTTCCTCTAATCCTTAGTTATCTTGTTCCTACATTGCAAAAGTATACTAATTGAATCTTAGTTCTGAGCAAATTCATATCCAAACTCCTAGAATAAACCCACTCACATTTTTAGTGTGCAAGCCTCTTGCACTCCTAGTCATGAAGAGAATCTATCTTGGTGATTAGAGAAGCCATGATGAATTCATATGATCTCTTTAATTAGTATGGTCCCAACAAGTTATTCCATCATGTAGCAATTGCTCATGAGGACGCATGGACTCGTATTTATTGCTATAATCATTTGTTTCTTATCATGGAAGCAACTCTTTATTGTTGGACATGTTTTCACATCACTTGATCTATACAACATTGTCCTCTGTATGACATTATTCATATGAAATCACAAACTCCATAAAGTTTCCATCATCTAGTTTGCTTTGGTGGATGTCATGGAGTTCCAAGTAACACCCATGGTCACTAACATCCATGCACCAATCTTTGAGGCATCTCCAAGAACGAAATATTCTTCTAGAATAATGAAGGCAACATTTGGATAGAAGTTTCTGTTGATTTTGGCATCAACTTGTTGCCCTCTTCGATGGTGATGCAAACCTCTTGTATTGCTACAACTCCTTGGACAACTTATATTCCATGGGTTATAGACACTCTTCATCTTCTTTCTTTTTCACTCTCCACACTCTTCTCTTGGTGGTGCAGTTTCTAGGATGAAACTTTGGATGAAGCCTCCAACACTTTTCAATGTAATGTCCACTCAATTCGCAGTAGTGGAAAAAATTCTAGAACCTAATTAGGTTGCTTGGATTTCTTCTCTTATCCATGTGCTTTTGAGTTTGTTGATGGTTTGGAAAATCCTTTTTTCCATCCTTCCTCTAAAAACAATTTGGCGCATTGCACGTGGCTTGCTTTTCCCAACAAAAGTCACAAAATGCCCTTTCTTTCCATAAAAGGAACACGCCTCTAAGTACCAACAATAATTAGCTTTGTAGTTGTTCTTCTTGTAGTAGTGACAAACAATGAATGTCTTTACTAAAACATCCTGTTTTTCTTCTTTTTTCTTCTTCTTGGGCTACGTGCTACTTCTCTTGAGTGTTGGTGCAAATTAAGTCCTATCACTTTCCTCATCAACACCCTTCAACAATCTATTACAATAAGGCTGGCATGGCAATGCATTTCCATCTTCAATCATTACTATGCTTCCCTCAAATGAGCAGGCCAATTATGACATAATTTTTTCCTTCATAAAAGTGGTCTTCCTATTCATGGAATTTTCCTCCCTTATGTCGAAACCAAGGCCTCCATGCTTGTTCCTCTGCTCAACTGCAAGGGGCCTTAGGTTGCCTTGTTTCCTCTTACCTATCCCTTTTCCTTTGTATCTCATATGCCTTAGTATCTTGGAACCTATACCTTTTATATGCTTTTTAAAATCACCAAATACTGCAAGGAAAATGCCTGTAGCGAAGGTTTTAAGTGTTATAAGATTGGAAAAAATTGTCAAAAAATGCTGCCCTACAACCTCCATTTATGGTAGCAAAGGTTTAGGTGTAGGTTATAACAAATATTTACTTTAAATAAAAAATTATGGGTGGTCGGAGGTTACAGTGGAGGTTTTTCTTTTTCTTTTCGATTCTCTATAGTTTATAATGTTCATCGATGTGTCTGTTATAAACAATACACATCAATGCATATATGCAATGCCAATGTATTGGTACCTATATTTTAATGCATACACATCGATGCTTATATTATATTGTAACCACATTGGTGCATTGTCTTATATATGCAATAGTGTGTATACCATTCAAATGAGCATCGGTGTGTATTACATGAACATCGATGTGTGTAACATTTACATTAGCACCAGTGCCTCATATATTTTTATAAAAGCATCAATGTGTTTTTATCTATAAATTCATCAATGCATTTTTATATAGAAATGCATAGATGTTGATGTTGTGTTATATATGCACTACTATGTATTTTGTATTATAAGAAAATCGGTGCATATATTACCCCAAAAAACATGGATACTTATAGTTTGGAAAAAGCACGGGTGCTTATGTTTTCAAAAGAGCATCGATGCCTATATTATGTAAAGTGCACTGGTGCTTTTATTAGGTAAAAGAGCATTGATGGGTAAATTTTGAGTAAGCATCGGTTCAAGAAATGAATAAATTACATTGGTTAGTTGAAATGAATAGTATGTGTGTGGTTCAGTAGTGAATTTTTCTATGTTGTGGATATGCAAATATAGTTTCTTTTCTTTTTTTTTTACAATTTTTTAATTAATCATTCGAGAACCAAATATTTTTTAGAATAATATTTATTTTTATATTTTATTTACCGCATTTAGATATATGAGCTGATTACACATCTATTCATTGTAACCATGTAGACCATTCACATATTTAGTATTTGAATTAATTATAAAAAAATCAATTATTTTTTAATAATATTAATTTTTATATTTTATTTATTGTGCTTCGATAAGCGTGTTGATTACACCCTTGTTCATTGTCACAATGTAAATCATTTATATATTTAATCAATAATGTAATTTTTTGCGACATTAGAGAATGTGGTAGAAGAAGAAACACATTTTGTTACTGCCAGAACGGGTACCTCACTTGGTATTGAATTACTGGTCTTCCTTACCACCTTAGAAATAAGCGATGGGGTATACGAATAAGAGTCTAAAATATGGGACAACATAAAGGTCCTTGATAATCAAAATATCATTTTGACATTATTACAATTATTAATAACTTATCCTCATCCAATTGGGATGGTGTGTCCACATTAAACAAAATGATTGTTTTTCAGAAATAAAAATTTCAAATATATAATTTGCAGTAACATCATTCAAATGTATTGATCATCATTCATCGCTCGAACTACTGTAGTCGCTTGAGCTACTTCTATGCCTCATTTCTTCATCACCTTAAGGAGATAGTGTTCTTGATTTATTTGAAATGTTTTGTTGATTAACTTCATTTCATTCCACATTTTCAAGTTCCATTAACAAGCATAAAAATAAAATGTAATGAATACATCTACATTTATAAATGATATAATATTCATGATTGCATAAATGATAAAGTGTACTAGTGCAACGTGTGAATCATGAACTTCACAAATATTTTTGAAACCATTCCTCATGCCATGTGTCAATAAATCCTCTATTGGATCCACTCCATACTTTGTTTTCTGTGAGTTTCATTCGCAATGACAAAGCATAAACGTAGTTAAAGTTGTCTTATTATTCCATTAATTATAAAATATGGGGTGTAAAACAACACAACTACTTACAAATTCTTCAGTTGGCCCTTGATACCCCAACATATCTTCACAATTCTTACTTAATCCAATGTCAATCAAATGACTGGATGGCTCTTCTCCGCGTTTTAGCACATATTAGAAAACATCCATGTACAATTTTAAATTAATTAAAATATAAACATCACACCAAATATGAAATCTAAAACAAACCACAAGTACTCATAAACTTTGCGAGCAACCCCTTTTTTTCTTATTTTCTCGTCTTATGTGTTGTATGGGTGCCATTTTATTTTCTTTTATGCAACAACACAATAATTGAAAATTAGTATTTCATGAGATACTTAAACTCTCTGCATATTAACAATAAAGCAATGATTACATGTGTTTGATGCACATTGATGTTGGGATAGCTCCCTATGTGATGTGGTTATGTTTATTTCATTAACCATGTCACAGTACACCCTTTTTGACATCCCTACTGACATATTTCAAATATCACGTCATTCTTCCTTTGGAATTTTTGCAAACTTCATTAGAAACAAAAAGCACAATGAAACAAATCGATCAATATTTATATGAAAATAAGCATAGCAAAAATATTAACAAAGTAATTTTTTGAACTAGTATATACATATTATAGAAAAACATTTTCAGCAATAATACTTTTTGAATGTTTCCTTTATGTTATTGTATGTTTTTTCCATTGCAAGTCTTAGTGCCCATTGCTCTAGAAAAGCTTCACATAGTTTACTTATAACCTTGTTCTTAGGGTCATTGGATTGATTTTTGTATTGTAAATTCAAAGTACGTCTATATGTTATTTCCAATTTATCCCTCAAAGCTTTACAAAACTCCCCCCTTTCATTAACTTTCAACACAATTATACTTGAATTGATGGCCAAGTTATTGTTATTCACATTCTCCTTAATTTTATATTCTTAGGGCATCATATTTCCTCATTGTTTGTCCCTGCACAACATTCAACAAATTCGAAATCCGAAGTTTGGAACATGTTGGCAATTATTATTGAGAAGCATTGTTAGTAAGAAGCCAAACAAAAACCTCATGTTTGAATCTTATTTGCTCTTCTTGATTCAAATTTTGAAGAATCTTATAGAGTTTCCTTAAGTTTTTGCTCTGCATGACACTCATAAACCAGTACACATCATTTAAATATACATATAATTCAAATATATTACTTTTAAATTAAAATTATAAAAAGCTTGCCATGTTCTTTGTTTTGGATGTGTTTCCCTCACTCCCTACATTGTGATTTGTATTCCATGATATTTTATTGGCCATCTTTGAACAAAAAATGCCCTGCATAATGAAACACATAAATTATGAAATATTTTTTTACACACTTAGTAAAGAATTTTAGGTAAAAATGTATTCGGGTCAATTGGTGCGCATAGTATAGAAACAAAGCACTGGTGTGCCTTGCATGAGATAATGCATCGATGAGCCTTTTATGCAATAACACACTAGTGAGAACAATTTGTATAATGTACACCATTAAATATATTAACACTAAAAAAAACATAGCATAAATGGTGTGTCTTTAATAGATAAACACATTGAAGCATATATCCTGTAATATGTGGACCAATTAACCTATTGAAAATTTTAAGCATGAAAAAACAGTGTGCCGTATAAGAATAAACACACTCAAGAATATATTTATTGAATTTTGTGCAAATATGTTGAGCTTTGATATTTTAAACTTTAATTGCAGAAAAAAAGAGCACTTGAAATCAATTGAACAATTACATAAGCATCCACACATAACACAACATATATCGTGGGGAAAACCCTCAACATTATGAGGATGAAAAACCCCAGCAAATATTCAAAGTATAATTATGATATATAGCAGAGAATGGCTTTTACAATAGTAGATTGCTTTCAACATCCCCGACAAAAGATAAGAGAGAACAAACACCTGAGGTGTAGATATAGAGCAATAGAGAAGAGAGATCAACTGGATGAACTTTGCAATGTGTCCAACACATAAATAACTTTCCAAAAACTGTCTCATGCAAGAAGTAGCGAATCATTGCATGGGGAATCAGGCTCCCAAGCAAACTATAGCGAATGCTCTTCTTGGAGAATTGATCTGCACCTTGGTTTCTTCAATCCTGCATACACAATGCGTAATGTCTTTATTCTTTGACATTAAATCATGCTGTACTGACTTCAGGATGAACTTGCCTTCTAACTAAATGCAGGATCACTTAGTTAAAATGCTAACTCAAGGGTCATCATGCACTTGTTGTAACTCAAGTGGCATAACTTAAGTGTCATCTTTTAGTTTAACTAAAGTGTCGTCATGTAAAAAACACTTTAGTTAATGAGTTCTTCTTTATTAACACTTTAGTTAATTATTCTTAATTGAAATCATGCTGATTGGTTTTACTGAAGTGACCACTGTGAGTTCTCCCTTAATTAACTGAGGCGTACATTGCTACTTTAACTGAAGCTTAACAATTTGAGTTCACTTTATCAACTGAAGTCTTCTCATGAGCAATTTTGAATTATCTTTGTTCTCTATGCATTTATCTTTATCTCTTATCTTTTTTGCATGGTCAATATGTGTTAACTTTAATTTATATACCACATCATATTATACTAAGAACATTTTTCAGATGATGTGATCATATTATATTACTCTTGGACCAAGTGATCATATGCTAAAGTAATTCACTCTAGAGGTGGTCATTCTCTAGAGGAGACTTAATAACTAAGTGACTAAGGTTAGTAATAGATCACATAACATTAATGCTTCAACATGCAAAGCATCACCTCTACACTGGAGGTCCACCTTAACACATGAGGATACGACTTGACACACAAGTCCTTAGCCTTGTCCAACAATATTGTACAACACCATCACTTTGACATATCAAAGTATTCACCTCAACACATGGGGAATAACCATTTACACTAAAGCCTTAGTCATTCTTGTGTCCAACCCAAGAATTTACTCCAAGTTTCAGAATCCAACTCAGGCTCCCTACCTCAACACATGAGGCCCAATATGGACATAAGATTGGCTTGGAGAATGACTCGTGATGCTGAAACTTTAACATTATTATGTACAATGAGCACCACAAATAATGAAAGCGTTAAGAATTTTTTTGGCAAGAATAGCCTGGACATGTTAACTTTGAATTGAATCACATCATGATCTAAGTCCAAGAGTGACCCAAAGTCCCCTATACTATTATATATAACCAATAGGTTTACATTTCCAAAAATCAATTCTTTTTGTGAAATATAAAATAAAAAGAAAGCAAGGAGAACCCTAGGGTTTTCAATAATGAAGGTAACTATGAAGGAAGAAGAACACAAAGGTTTGCAACATTGAAGACAAATTTTATATCCTTTATTTTCATGAAAAATATGTAAAATTTATGTAATTTTGAATCTATTGAGGGATAATTTAGCTGAAATGTCTCCTCTGGAGAGTTGTATGTGTCCACAATGATCTATTACAAAATGTATCTTCAAAGAAACATACCTCTCTAAACTCTTCTATGGTAAATCTCTCTTGCATAAGTCTCTCCTCAAATGTTTGGCCAAAAAAGGTTTAGGGATTAGGGTTTTCTTTTATTTATAAGCTTAACGTTTAAAAATTAAATTCTTGCTCTTTTTTTGTTTTCCTTTTTATGTTTTGTCCTATTAATGATAAATGTGCACCTTTTTTTCTAGGATTTCGATACACAAATAAGAAAATAGCATATGAGTATGTTGTACTAATATAATTGCTCCGAATAAATAGTAAGACAAAAGTAGAAATATAAACTTTTGCAACTTTTTTGGTCGGATACCAGTGCGCTACTTACATAATAACACATCAGTGTGCTATACTGATATAAGCACACTGCATGAATAGTAAGATGCAAATGAAGCTATAAACTTTCACAAAGTTTTAGGGCGGGATACTGGTGCAATATGTAAGTAATAGTACACCGCTACATTATATTGATATAACCACACCAGTTACACATCAAGAGAAAAAAATGGAAGTGTAAAATTCCACAATTAATACTTTGTGAAGGTTTTACCTTTCTGGAGTTGGTTGTGGAGGTTTCAAACAGTGTGCATCTTGAATGAGCACACCATCACACTTTTCATGTTAAGGCGCATCGATGCGCTAGTAGAAAATTTGGCGCGTCGGTTATTAAAAAATTTAGAATGTTGCATGTTTCCTAATTTTTATTTCAATAATGAAGATGTGTATTGATTGTATTTTTTACTCATATGTAGGGGGAAAAAGAGTGATAAATAAAATGGTTGATTCTTCAAATTCTTATTCATTCCATATCGTTTTGAGTTAAAGTACTCCCTTTCCATCACCGATAAGTCCATATTTATTTATATTTTGATTATATAATTGAATTTATGTTGTCTTTTCACATGCATTTGAATAATTGTGCATTCACTTTTGCAGGATCCTGATTCTGAATCTAGTTTGGATTCACATGATATTCCACCACCCCTAAAAAGTTGCAAGGTCTTATCGGGAGCAACATACTAGAAGCATATGGTAGATGAAAAATGGAAGGCCTCTTTACTGTGTCAACTGTAACATGCCATCATCCAACAACCATATTGGACCAATGGTACTGCAACATGAATTAGATCTCTTTTATGACACGTCAATAGAATGTGGTTGCTTAAAATGTAATGAGTATAAGGTGAGCTCTAGGTGTGTCGCATTGTCCCATTATATTAATGAACAAATAACCAAATTTTATGATCTAATACCCCTGACTACGACCAATGATCCAATAGGTGAAATTGAGAAGACACATAGGAACACTTCCATATGCTCATTATTTGAAATTTGAAAGCCAAATCAACCATGTATCATCCCAAATTAACCAACCAGTATCCTTCTATTGAGTCAACCAAGACTTCTAGTGAGGAAATGGATGATATCAACACTACCCAAAACATATCTACATGTAGATCAAAAAAGTTGTATGAGCTAAGAACAAAAATTTCCAAAAGTATAGACAAAGGTCAGTTTAATTATTGGAGGGTAGTGATGACTTCTCTCTTCCCTTACATCTGCAAAGTAAATACCAAACCCATTGCAATCATGCTTTGTATGGTGCTTGGTCATCTTCCCTGCCTTTCCCTAACGTTGGGATCAATCTCTTCTATTGTGGTAACAATTACATGATCGCAAAGTCTAAAATAGATGTTGCAAATCTTGGGTTGTTTATCCTTTCACATGTGTTTGATCCTTCCAAACAATTAGTAGCACTTATGACATTTAGTGGTCCTCTTTATAGTCGACATGATTATTTGAGTATTTTTAAATACACACATAATATTTCCATGTATAATATGTGCTTGAGTGGCTATGCTTAAAAAAACTTTAACATGAAGAAACTGTTATATATCGATGGTCATCCACGCATTCATGGGAACATTACAAGGTCCATACTATTGTTTTTTAGCAAATATGAAGAACTTTGAACTTTAAAACTTTTACTAATGAAATACTTAACACATGAACAACTGAATCATTCAATCACACAAATCATTCATCCACAACACAAGATATACCCTAGGAAAACCCTCACAATAATGATGATAAAAAATCTAGCAATTCTTCAGAGTATAATAGATAAATTGTAGAGAATGGATTTTACACAATAATAGATTAATCGATAAGAAAGAACACCGAGCAATAGAGAATAATGATAAACTATATGAACTTTCCATGTGCCCAAGACTTTAATAACAAGCCCAAAATACTTCCATGCAAACTAGGGAGAATGGTTGCATGCCAATAAACATGTGCACCACAATAGTTAATTGCCTTCATGAATAATTAATACTTGTTCATTGGAATCTTCATCATGCATAACATATGTGCCTTGCCTTTCATCTTTGACATTAACTTAGGATTAATTGACTCTAGAGTGAACTTGCCATCTAACTAGATGTATGATCACTTAGTTAACATGTTAACTTAAGTGTCATCATGCAATAAATCTAGTGCCATCATTCAAAATTTTATAACTGAACTGTCGTCTTTTAATTTAACTAAATGATAAATAATCTAGTTAACTAGTCCATCTTTCTTAACTCTTAACACTTAATTAACTTATTATTAAATGAATCATGCTGATTGATTTACTTGAAGTGATCACTATGAGTTTAACTGATTGCATACATTTATAACTTATGCTTGAACTGAAGCATTGATTGAGGCATACATTTTTATTTATCTGAATCTTTATAGCTAAAACTTAGTAATTCGAGTTCATCTTAGTCATCTCATATGCATTTTGAATTCTCTATTTCTCTATGCATTATCTCTTTATCTCTTCACTGCATACTCTATATGTGTTAACATTAATTATATATCATATCACATTATACTTGGAAGAATTATCACATTCTATGATAATATTGCATTACTCTTGAACCATATAGTCATATGCTAAAGTGATTCACTCTAGAGGTGGCCAATATCTAGACAAGACTTAATAACTTTATGCATCTTCAATGACTATGGTTAGTAATTTGTACCATAACATTAATGCTTCAACATGGAAAGTATTTCACCTCTATAACTGGAGGCCCAACCTAAGGGCACTCGCTATGACTAGGGGTCTGCAAGAGTATCATGACTTGATATACTCAAATTCCACCTCATAGGTACCAATATGAGAATTATGACTTGATATACTCACAAGTCCAGAGCCTTATTCACCAAGAATTTACAACATCATCAACTTGGTCAATCAAAGCGTTCACCTCAACACATGAGGAATAACCTTTATAATTGAAGGCTCAATCTTCCTTAGGTCCTTTACCTATGAATCTACTCCAAGTTACTGAGTCCAACTTATTCTCTTTACCTCAACAGATGAGGCCCAATCCTGGTTGCATAAGATTGGCTTGGACAAATGACTCATGATGATATACATTTAACACATAGATAGTTGTAGGTGCTCATTGTTTCGTGCAAATTGTTCATTTGAGGAACACTCTATTGGCATAGTTCTTTATGAAAAAGAAGGTATCTATATTTGTTGTTGTGCATGCAACACATAATTTGTATCATGGGGACAAGTTGTTAATAAACTATAACTTTCATAAACCACCAAATTCTCATAACAAATAACTTGCATTGGGAATACCTTTAGATGTCCCCTTGTGGAGTAAGAAAAGTACCATTGAGTAATTGTATTTTTGGATTTTCAATGTAATTAATGTGAATGTATTGCATAATTCCACATTTGTTTTTTAAAGTGGTTGATTGCATACGTACTATTGGAAAGAATTCCATGCTTGTAATAAATGTTTGGTATAATGTTTCAACATAATAAATGCATTGTGTTTACTAATATCATCGATTTAATGTTCAATATTTTTGCAACTAGGATCATAACGATAATAAACCTGTTTACCATCTATCATTTCACCTCATTATGATGTCAAATCAAGAAAATGTTTCTAAATGAGTATAGCTCAAAGAGGAAACATATAAATTATGGTTGAATCAACCACCTATTCAATTCTCTCTACGTCTTGAGTCACCGATTCATAAAATCTATAGTAACACAAGTGTTTTACAAGTTGGGGATGGGAACAATGATATATAGGTTGGTCTAAATGTTTTCATATGAGATACCCATGCCATGGAGGGAATGTTTTTAAATGCATTCCAATAATGTGAGCTCAAGAATGATGCTAATAGTGTCGATTCCTTCTTCGAAAACTTGAAATCTACTTCCACTACCCCTCTTTTTGGGCATGAATCAGTTTCTACCCAACTGGAGACACCAATGCTATTGTACAACTTGAAAGCAATATATGGTAGGTTGGATGCATATTTCTCAACACTACTAAGGTAACTAACCATCATGCCTCCATTATATCGATAATGAAAAGATATTTGTTGCATACTTAATGACAGTGTACGTTTATCTTGTCCAGTAATTGTAGGTTACTCAAAGAAAAGATACTTCCAAGTGATAACATCCTCCCAGACATTTGCGAAGAGGCAAACCAACAACTGAAAAAGTTGGGTGTATAGTATATATCATATCACACTTATCCAAATGATTGTATTTTATACAGAGGCGAATATGTGGACAAAGAGACATGTCCTGAATATGGGCATGACAGGTACCATATATATAAAAAAGGGTAAGGCACATGGTCCTCCACATAATATATTGAGACACATTCTTACAATCCCAAGGATTCAAAAGAATTTTTGTTGCAAATAATTAGCCATGTTGTGACAATGGCATGCCTCGCACAAAATTGAGATAGGATTTATGCAAATTATTGAAGATTCAATAACCATGAAGCATATAGAGTATACATATCCTAATAAATTCAAGAATGAAGCATTAAGCATTTGATTGAGCATAGCCATGGATGGAGTAAACTCGTATTCTGTCCAAAACACCAATTAAATTTTTTGGCCAGTGGTAGTGATCAATAACAATATCGATAACACCTTGATTTTTACCCCATGCTATTAAATTGCATATGATGTAAATATTGTATTAAATCATGGTGTGGAGCTCAGGGCAAAAGCCCCACCATGGATTTAGTGTTTATGTTTCAGAAATTAAAATCGATGCCAATGGTTTATGTGCTATCCAGGCACAATATGTTTGAGACGTCATGTAAAATGCAAATTAATAAAAATACCACAACTAGCTATGCATCGCAACGTTAAAGAGATGGGGGCATGATTTCATAAGGAATAAGGAGGGGAAAAATTCAAACCCTTGAGCCAATGGGTAAAAGCCAAATGTCTAAGGGAAAACCCATAGAGTGGTCAACTACCCTTTTTGTCTTTTGTGCCAAGTCATTAGAAGTGGTTGGGGAAGTTATTATCTTGGGATGGGAAAGGTATGGAGATCAAATTCAAATTTGGGAAGTCACCCATTTTTGGAAAGTGTGTTTTTGACTTGTGGGGTAAGTACAATCTTGGGAATGCATGCCCAAGGCATAATGCACCAATGCCTTTCATTTTCTCACCCATTCTCATTCACGTGGAGGTTCTCTCACACAGGGAAGGCTTGGAGAGCTATTTTCCTTCACGTTTTTGTCTAATGTGGGGCTTCCTTCACATTCGGGGTTGTTTTCCTCATTTTCCTTAGGTTGGGAAATCGTTTTTGTAATGATCAGTGACTGGGTTTTCTTCCCCCATGATTTTGTTGCATTTCTACATTTTTTTCCAAGCTGGAAATCATTTTTTGGTAATGCCCAACGACTGGGAGAAGAGACCCATGAATTTTGGGTGTTATTGAGGCCGTTTTTGTCCCTATGGGCAAGCTTGGATCTTTCCCCACGTTTTTATGTGGTTTCTCGTTGTTCCTCATGGCTGGGAACACGTTTTTGGTGTTGTTAAGTGCCACGAAGATAGATCTACATTTTGGGGTTTGGAAGTGGTCATTTTTTCCCACGTGAAGCCCATAAAACATTTCTGAAATGAATTGCTCATCCTGGGTCATTTTTTCCCTTCTTACCAGTCTGTTTGGGTTGCAAACCCACCCCTGTTGGTTATGTTTTGTGGCTGGGAGGGGAGACCCACAATTTGGGTGTGAATAGAGGCCATTTTTTCCTTGGGAAGGCCATCAAACGTTTTTTGAGTCGATTTGGTTAGTTGGGTTGTTTTTCCCCATATTCCATTTATGTATGTGGTTGCCAAATGTTTCTCCACAACCCAACAATTGTATTTTGATGTGAGAAGCAAGATGGTGTTGCCTTGGTGGAGTAAGTCCAAGGAACCCACAGGTTAGTTGGTTGACTGTGTGTTGATGTGAATTTAGGCTTGGCCGAGTAAGTCCAAGGAACCACTATGTAATTGACTTGTTTCCTTAGTAGCTTGTGAAACCCAATTTGTTATTGGCTTGGCTGGACAGTCTGTGAAACCCAACGGTGTATTGGCTTGACCATGGATATATAGTTTTGGCTATGTGTGATCCTGTTGTTCCCTAGTGCCTTGTGGAACCATGCCCAGCTCGGGGGTGGCAGTGAGGCTGAGAGATTGAGGATCACACTAGCCTATGGTTGGGTGGACTGTTGTAGCGACGTATCTAGTTGCGGGCCAGCTTCTTTTCAAGATAAGTATCCTTGTTTAATTATCTCTGCAACTGTATTTATTTTAATGAATTATGATGAACATGATGAATGCTTTTGAATGAATGAAATTTGCTTCCACTGTAGGATGCACCACGCATCTGTATATGTTTGTGTTCAATGCATTTTATTTATTACGATTATGTTCATGGGGCTATTTTGCCCATTTGACAACAATAGCAGTGTTGGTTGTGTCCTCGCCATCAGCGAGATGAGGGGTGGGGACATGACAGTGTGGTATCAGAGCTCATGTTGCAGCATGGGCCTCAATGGGCCATAAAGAGCAGTGACAGAGGAAATATTACCCTCTGGTCAGCAGAGGAAAAATGAGAAAGACAGGAAAAACTTACAAAATTTTCCTAAGTGTTGGGAAATTTTCATATATCGGATTAGTTGGTCGAGTTCTACCAATATAGTGTCAGCTGAACCGGTTGAGTTGAGATGATGGCATGTTGAGCTTACGAGAAGAAGAGCAAAATAAAACTTTTCGAAAAAATTCTAAAGAAGAGCAAAATAAAACTTTTCGAAAAATTTTTAAGTGTTGAAAAATAGGGTAAAATCAATGAGTTTTGCCGATACATCGGCTGTGTTCGGCAAGTTTTGCCGATACACATCGGGTAAACTTGGCAAGTCGAGCCGATGACAGGAAAAATGGAAGAAAATTCTCTGAAAATTTTCTAAGTATGGGTATGTTGGAAAAACTTTGGGAGTTTTTCCGATGCGTCTGGGATGAGTTTTTCCGATGTCGAGGAAAGAAGGAAGAATTTATCAGATGAGTTTTCTGATGCATCTCGGATGAGTATTTTCGATGCGTGTCGGATGAACTTTTGGAAGTTTCGCTGATGTGCACTGGGTGAAGAAGTTGAGTTTTGCTGATGCGGAGGAAAGAAAAAAAATTGAGAAATTTTTCTAAGTGTCGAAAATCCCATATCGCCAAGAAAAGACGAGTTTTTTCGATGCATGTCAGGTGAACTCGGTAAGTTTTTTCGATACGTCGAAAAAGTTTGACAAGTTTTTCAATTGGTAAGAAAAGGGTAAGTTTGTTGATATGTCGTATGAAATCGGTGAGTTCTGCCAACACGTCGGAAGGAAACGACGAGTTTTTTTGATCGAAAGGAAATGATGAGTTTTGCCAATGCGTCAGAACAAAAATATGAGTTGAGCTGATGTATGTCGGAAAACTTTGGTGAGTTCGCCGATCGGGTGGAAATACCGAGTTGCTTTGAAAAATAGTTTTTTAGCAGGTTTCTAGTGGGATTTACAGGTGTCAAAAAGATGTTAAATGGCAACGTGTTTATGCACCAAATTGCACAGAATCCAAGGATTTACAAAAAAAACGAGGGTGCTTCCCTTGACCCGCCTTGTAGTGGTGAAAGCCCCCCTTGACCCCCGTCGCCCCCCTGAGACAATCGGTTGAAGACAATAAGAAGTTGAAAGAAGAAAAATAAATGTACAAGGACATTTCTATAAATCAGAGTCAAGATCGTATTCTGATGGAGAGGGATTCACCTTGGTATGTTATGAAGTCTGAAGAAAAGAAGAAATTATGAAAGCAAAACATCATTTTGTTATAGACGAAGGGACACCATACAAAGATGGTATTGAAGCACATGTAGATGGTGTATCTATGCAGGTTGAGAAGCATAGGATGGATGCTTGAGCAAAGACAGAAATGGACCATTGACAGGGGAATATGTTCACTATTGTGAAGCAGAACATAACATCATCTTAGAAAAGATGGTGCAAAAGAAGGACCAGTTGAACCCGTCGTGAAACCTTGGGGAGAGTTCAGACCAGCAGAAGAATGTGTTGTCAAGAAAGTCAACAGGAGATAAGAATTTCAATGTTTTTGACATTAATAAATTGTGTATATTTGCAGGAATAACATCTGTTGAACCTGGTAAGGTTGCCCCATAGGTAAATGAAGAAGCAGGGGAGTATCCATGTATTCTTGGCATGGACTAAAGCTATAAGTTATTATGAATTCAAGGACGAGATGACATGGTATCGTGGAGATAAATAGGGGATGACACTTGCATATTTCATAATATTATTGCCGAACATAGTGTTTCTATTTGATTGACCCTAGATCGAATCACAACAATACTACCCCCGGACTTGTTGAGATATGCACTTTGAAGAAGTCAAAGCATAGAAGATCATGGTTAGTCCAACTAGCCATTGGAATAAAGAATAAGGTCAGTGAGGTGATAATGAAATGTCCATTGGTCATGGATGGGCTAGTCACCTGTACAGATCTGAATGTTCTATCACTTGGATCCTATGATGTCCTCATTGGAATGGAATGGTTGGAAGCAGATAGAGCAAAGCTTGATTGTTACAACAAGACTTTCTAATGCTTGGATGAAGAAGGCAACCTAAGGGTTGTGAAAGGATTTCCAAAAGTGATATCTGGAAGGAAGTATTCAGCAATGCAGCTGGAGAAGTTATGTGGGGAAAGGTTGCAGAGTGTATGCAGCTCATGTTTTGGAGGAAACAGTGAATGATACTCCTAGGTTGGAGGGATTTCATGTGTTGCAGGAATTCAGGGATGTTTTTCCTGATGAAATTCCAGGGTTCCTCCAGGTAAAGCACCAGCATCCAAGACACCCTACAGGGTGAGTACACCAGAAATGATAGAGCTGAATATGTAGCTGCAAGAATTGTGGGAAAAGAAGTATAACAGGACAAGTGTGTCCCTATGGGGAGCACCAGTTTGGTTTGAGAAAGAGAAAGAGGATATACTCTGATTGTGTATTGGTTACAGGAAGTTGAACAAGGTCACTGTTAAGAACAAGTATCCTTTGCCTAGGATTGATGACCCCTTTGATCAAATGAGGAGAGCAAAGGTGTTTTCCAAGATTGAATTAAGGCTTGGTTACCAGCGGGTAAAGGTCAAGGATGAAGATGTTCATAAGACAACCTTCAGAGAAAGGTATGGTTGTTATGAGTTGTAGTGGTACCATTTGGTTTCACAAATGCACCAGCTACATTCATATGCATCATGAATATTGTTTTCAGTAAGCATCTGGACAGGTTTTTTCTTTTTTTCCTTGATGGAATTCTTATTTATTCTGAGAATGAGGAAGAACATGTGGAACATTTGAGGCTGACTTTGGAATTGCTCAGGATGCATAAGTTGTATGCAGGTTTGAGCAAATGTGATTTCTATGAAGATAGAATTCATTATTTGGGTCACATTATCTTAGATAAAGAAATATCTGCAGACCCTAAACAGATTGAGGCCATGATGATTTGGACTGCTCCAAGAAAGCTAACATATGTAAGATCTTTTGTGGGACTTGCATGATATTGCAAGAGGTTCGTTGAAGGATATTGTGCAGGTAAAGTTGAATCTATGTATAGGCTGAGGAAGCCTGCAAGTGAACTTGTAGTCCCATGAGGAAATGACCCTTGTGTGTATGGGAATGCATATGAGGACTTCCTGAAGACTCAGGTAGAATGACCTAAGCAGAGCAGTATGGTGGTTACCAATAAAACCCAGGGCAGGAAGCTTCCATGTGCCATGAGAAGGATCTCATGACTGAGAACAGGTTTTGAAACTTCATATTGCAGGTTTTTCTATTGATTATGGGAGACTGTGATCTCCTGTGATGGTTTTGAATCATGCCAACCATGGATACGCTTGTCTTGCATTGTTTAATGACTGAAGTTTCCTATTGCTAACTATGACTGTTTGGCTGATTTAAAATTGTATCAGGACGACATGTTGTATGCGGATGTCCAGGTTATGGGCAACATGTGTAAGTAAGGGATAAGTACTCCCACTTGAAAAAGCCAAACAATATGAGGATGGCCTCATGGTTGAAAAAAATATGATTTTCTGCAGGAAGCATAATTGTGAACTCAGATTTTTATTTGACTATCAATGCTATTGATCATTTGATATTTGGGAAATCAGGTATGCATGAAATAGATTTGAAAATCTATGATTAAATTTTTATGATGTCATTGCATATGAATTGCATGCTTATATGTAACACAGGAGAGATGATGAAAATATGTACTGGACGTACATGGCTCCTCGGAAGGATGTACTTGGAGACACAGCTTCTCGGAGGGATGTGTTTGGAATAGGTTTGAAAACCTATAATTGCAATTTTATAATGACATCTGATGTAAACTACATGTCTATATGTAACACAGGTGAGACAATGAAAACATGTACAGGGAGTACATGGCTCCTCTGGAAGGATGTACTTGGGTACATAGCTTCTTCCCCCTGCCAGCTAGGCACCGGTATGCATCATTAGGGACGCTCAGGGTGTAAGACATCTGATTAGACTTCTTTTTGCACACAGTCACGTCGTAAGGGGACTATCACAAGAGTGGGGCCTCCATGAAGAGAATAAACCCTAGGTATTATGATGTCTGGAAAGGAAGCGCCTGAGCATTGGTAAGCACTTGGAGGAGGTGCTGGGCCCTTAAGCTAGAGCCGTCATTAAGCACCTAAGGAGGTGTTAGGCTCTGAAGCGGGGCTGATCGAATCTCAGTTGAGAGATGCTATACAGATAAGTATTGGATTTCTTGGCAAATCCTAGTTGAATTTCTGTAATTACACATGTACATAATGATTCAACTAAGATTTTTGAAAATCTTGTTAAGAAATAAATCTTGCGAAAATGAATCTGACATGTGAATTAATATGTTATGGTACCTTGAAAGGAAGCACCTCAACATTGGTGAGCATCGGAAGAGGTGCTAGGCCCGTAAACTAGAGCTTCCATTGAGGACCTAAGGAGGTGTTAGGCTCTAAAGAGGGGTTGACCAGATCTTGGTTGAGAGATGTAATACAGATAAGTATTTGGTTTACTTATCAAAATTTTGTTGTTGTTGATTTTCTTTAAATATACATGAGCATATGATGTTGCCATGATTTTGAAAATCTTGTTATAGATTGCATCCTATAGGAATGAATCTGACATATGAATTAAATTCATTGTGGTGTTCAAGAAGGAAACACCTGAGCTTGGTAAGCACCTAGGGGAGGTGCATGCTCTTGAACAAAACTTCTATTGAAGCACCCAAATAGGTGTTGGGTTTAAGAGCGGAGCTGTCAGATCTCGGTTGAGAGGTATTTTCAGGTGATATGAGGCTTACAGAAATTTGGCCACCCTTTAATGCACACCCAGGTATGGGGTGGGGTGGGGTTGTGAGTGCTATGGTTCTATAAATCCTAGTTGGACACCTACGGAACCAAAAGAAGATACTTATGCAGATAAGTATTTGGCTCACTTAGCAATTTTTTGTTGATTTTATATCTATTTACATGTGCATGTGATTCATTTATGATTTTGGAAAATCTTGTGAATAATGACATGTGAATTGACGTATTGCTTGGGGCTTAAGAATAGGTATTGCTGGATGCCAAATACACTAGAAATGTTCCAAGCCAAGGAGAAGGATTCTCCAAGACCAGAAAAGATCCTGTGGTGTGTGCTGATGCATGCAAGCAAGGACTTGGTAGAGTTCTAGATCGTTCCATTGGATAGATAAAGGTGTAGAGAAAGCACTGTGGTCCTGAAGAGGCTACATGGGAACGAGAGGATGCCATGTGATTGGAACATCCATTTTGTTCAAGATTGCATAGCACTGGGGTAGTTCCAGTATAGCATTTTGTTCAAATTTGTAAAGCACCGAGGATAGAGCTGTTGAAGGGGGAGGGGAATGTAACACCCCGGTTCTGACCCCCTGGTATAAATTGCATATGATGTAAATATTATATTAAATAGTGGTGTGGAGCTCATGGAAAAATCCCCACCATGGATTTAGTGTTTATGTTTCAGCAATTAAAATCAATGCTAATGGTTTATGTGCTAGCCAGGAACAATATGTTTGATACATCATGTAAAATGCAAATTAATAAAAATACCACAACTAGCTATGCGTCGCAACGTTAAAGAGATGGGGGCATGATTTCACAAGGAATAGGGAGGGGAAAAATTCAAACCCTTGAGCCAATGGGTAAAAGACAAATTTCTAAGGGAAATCCCATAGAGTGGTCAACTACCCTTTTTGTCTTTTGTTCCAAGTCATTAGAAGTGGTTGGGGAAGTTATTTCCTTGGGATGGGAAAGGTATGGAGGCCAAATTCGAATTTGGGAAGTCACCCATTTTTGGAAAGTGTGTTTTTGACTTGTGGGGCAAGTAAAATCTTGGGAAGGAATGACCAATCCATAATGCACCCATGCCTCTCATTTCCTCACCCATTCTCATTCACGAAGAGGCTCTCTCATGCAGGGAAATCTTGGAGAGCTTTTTTCCTTCATGTTTTTGTTTGCTGTGGGGCTTCCTTCATGTTGGGGTTTTTTTCCCTCATTTTCCTTAGGCTCAAAAATCGTTTTTGTAATGATCAGTTCTTCCCCCACGATTTTGTTGCATTTCTTCATTGTTTTCCAAGCTCGAAATCATTTTTTGGTAATGCCCAACGAGTGGGAGAAGAGACCAACAAATTTTGGGTGTTATTCAGGCCGTTTTTGTCCATGTGGGAAAGATGGGATCTTTCCCCACATTTTTATGTGGTTTCCTGTTGTTCCCCATGGATGGGAACTCGTTTTTGGTGTTGCTAGGTGCCCAGAAAGATAGATCTACGTTTTGGGGTTTGGAAGTGGTCGTTTTTCCCCAAGCGAAGCCCATAGAACGTTTCTGAAATGAATTACTCATCCTGGGTCATTTTTTCCCTTCTTACCAGTCTGTTTGGGTTGCAAGCCCACCCCTTTTGGTTATGTTTTGTGGTTGGGAGGGTAGACCCATGATTTGGGTGTGAATATAGGCCATTTTTGCCTTGGGAAGGCCATCAAACATTTTCTGAGTCGATTTGGTCACTTGGGTTGTTTTTTCCCATATTCCATTTATGTATGTGGTTGCCAAACGTTTCTCCACAACCCAGCAATTGTATTTTACTGTGAGGAGAAGGATGGTGTTTCCTTGGCCGAGTAAGTACAAGGAACCCACTGTTTAATTGGTTGACTGTGTGTTGATGTGAATTTAGGCTTGGTTGAGTAAGTCCAAGGAATCCCTATGTAATTGGCTTGTTTCCTTAGCAGCCAGTGAAACCCAATTTCTTATTGGCTTGGCTGGACAGTCTGTGAAATCCAACGATGTGTTGGCTTGACTGTGGATGTATGGTTTTGGCTATGTGTGAGCCTGTTGTTCCCTAGTGCCTTGTGGAATCATGCCCAAATCGGGGGTGCAGTGAGGCCAAGAGATTGAGGAGCACACTGGCCTATGGTTGGGTGGAACATTGCAATGACATAGCTAGTTGCAGGCCAACTTCTTTCCAAGATAAGTATTCTTGTTTAATTATCTCTGCAACTGTATTTATTTTAATGAATTATGATGTACATGATGAATGCTTTGAATGAATGAATTTTGATTCCACTATAGGATGCACCACGCATATGTATATGTTTATGTTCAATGCATTTTATTTATTACGATTATGTTCATGGGGTTATTTTTCCCATTTGATAGTAGTAGCAGCCCAGTCACGTCCTCTTCATTGTTAGTATGAGGGGTGGGGATGTGACAATATCCCTCCATGGTATCCTATCAAGAACAAACATCTTATGTCGGCTCTTATAGTTCCTGGTAGAAGACAAGTGAAGAGTATGGATGTCTACCTCCAACCATTGATTAACAAATTCAAGCAATTATGGGAAGGGATACAGGTGTATGATATATCAATGACCATATTAGTGGAGAGACCTTTTACATTGTATGGCATATGTGCATGCACCACACATGATTATCTAGGACTAGGAGTTTGGTCTTGTAAGCATGTTGATTGATTTACGTATATCCAAAATGTTGGAATATTAAAAACACACCTATAGACTTAGAATATGCTTATTAATAATTTTTTATTAATTTCCTAGGTGCTAGACTAGGTAGCTGAACACATTTATGTTATTGATTGAGTAAAATATGAAGATAATTGAACTTTACAACTTTAATCCACTATAACAATGCATATAAATCTCATCAATAATCCAACGACATAAATCAAACCATATAACAAAAGATATACCCTGGGAAAACCCTCCACTGATTCAGAGGATAAAAACCCAACATACAATATTAGAGTATGATTGATAAGTGGCAGAGAATGATTATAGCACAATATCATATTGCTTTCATCAAGAGCACCAGAGAGTGGAGATCAAATTGAACACTGTATCTAACTTGATAAGTGCATAACAAGTCAAATTAGGTTCTACAACAAAAATAGAATGGTTGCATGCATCGGTAAATTATTAACACTTAGAACATTGTTACATATTCAATCATGCCCCCCATTGACCTGGTGCCAAGATGGAACTCCATAATTATCTCCCACTAGAAGATATGTGCCCTCACTGACTTGGTGCCAGGTTGGTAGTCCATGATTATCTCCCACAAGAAGATATGAACCTTCCATTAATTAACTAACTCTAACTGAGTTGTTAACTGAGTGTACTGAACTGAATTGGATGGAACTCCATACAACTGAGTGTAACTGAACATAATTGAATGTAATTGTACATAACTGAATGTAACTGAACATAACTGAATGTAACTAAACAAAATTGAATGTACTAAATGTAACTCAATAGAACTGAATGTAACTGAACATAACTGAATGTAACTGAATAGAACTAAATGTAACTGAACAAAACTAGTGCTTCTCCATTAGTGTCATCTTCAACAACCACTTGAATAGATTAAGGAGTTGATTCCTTAATTAACTGAACTTTTTTACCATAACTAATACTCAATTGATGTCTTATCAATTCGAGTTCACTTGCTGGCAACATGGGAAATTCGAATATCTCTCCATCTCTCTACTTATATTAATTATCTCTGCATGGTCCATATGTGTTTTCATAAATTCTATATCATATCATACTCATAATAATTGTTTTGAATCTATGATCATATGTATTACCCCGGGTCATATAGTCACATGCTAAAGTAAATCACTCTAGGGGTAGCTTATCCCTAAAGGAGACTTGTAGCACTTATTAATCATGAATAGACATACATCACATACTATATCCACTTTACATAGTAAAGTACACTACCTCAGAACATGAGGATATTTGTATAACTTGATATTACTCACAAGTCTCCGCTTGATATTACTCACAAGCTTTACCGCCTCAATCATATGAGGATATTTGTAGGACTTGATATTACTCACAAGTTTACTATCTTGATATTTCTCACAAGACTGAGACCTTAACATAAGGTCATGATCTTCACCATAAGATCCTGGTACAAACATCTCTCCTGAATATGACAATGTCATGTGAACTTAATACAATATAAGTTCTGACCTTGATACAACACAAGTCTAAGAATTTAATACAACATAAGGTCATGGAGAAGATATGAATCTAATTACAACATAGATTCCAGACTTGATTACAACACAAGTCTCAAACCTTAATACAACATAAGGTCATGGAGAATAACTCCCGAAGCTGTACTCTCAACACTCCTTCTCAGCGAGGGAGACATTCTTTGCCATACCAAGCTTATCTCAGAAGTGTTAGAACTTCGTCACAGATAGAGGCTTGTCACAAATATGAATCTAATCATCAGTTACTATGTACTAGAATTCATGACCATGACTTCAATGAAGTAAAACTTCATCTCTAATGTGTTTTATCATAAAACACATATAGGGTTTTCGAGAAATATTGACTATTAACACCTAATGATTGTAGGCTCAAGTCTTTCACCCTAATAGGTATCTTCCCAAGCTACACTACACCTCAGTATGTAGTACTATCCACAAAACACATTTTTCTTCTGTAGTACTCTCATACATACATCTTGCTTCTGTAGTACTAGCCTCAAATTACATTGCTTATCTCAGGCTAAACAATAGATGGATAACACGATCATATAATAGGTCTGCAATGTATCAAATACAATAAAGAGCCTATTCTAATGTACCTCAAAGGCACTCAAACATATTCTTAGTAGTAAGCATAAAATACAACAGGTTTGCTGAAAGACCAACCAACTACTTACACGAAGTAGCATCATCTGGATCCAATCTAGAATAAAGTTTCTCTAAATTAGAGACCATGGATTTTAAATCCATTGCATACAATATTATACAACATATATGTAATAAAATACAGAAAGAAAGTCTTATCTTTTATTTCACTCTTCAACATTTTTTGACTTGTTGAATCTTCTGCTATCTAGAGATGTTCTATGTGAGCTTTCCATTCTATGTGATGTTCTTCAAGTCATGATCACTTTCTCAGTGATCCTTTGCTTTATAATTGCAGCACCCCAACTACCTCTCTGAGAGGTTTTAACTGTTCTCTAATATTCCAGACTATAAATAGTCTTCGAGACTTTTGACCATGTCTCTACTCATGTGGATTCTCTCCACAAGGTATCACAACCCTTGACTGCCTAAGTCAAGTACTATGAATAACTAGTGGGGACTTTATCTACTGTCGCCTATGAAGACACATTAGTACTTCCTCTTCAACTAAAGGAGTTCTTATGTACTATACCAAGCTTGTCTCGAATGGAGGCTTAGTAAGAATGTTGGAAATACTGCTCATATGTGGATATGTACCATGTATCTAATATAACTGACTAGAACCCTTAAAAAAGCTTTATTGCTTTTCAACATGCTCTATCTAGAGAAACAGATGTGATCTTCATCAATCACTATACTAGTCAAATTTCATATATCTTTGAAACTCTATTTTACTGATCAAGACATATTTGAGTCCACATACACTTGTACCAAGTAGGTACCACAACACATGCTTTGTACAATTCTATGTACAAACTACGAAGCACATAACAGATCCTGGAACTTGTGACTAATCAAATACATCTCAATTGACTTGAGATCCTCCAAATATGAAATAATAATTATAAAACTTCATATTTAGCATCATATATGTTTCCATGGATTTGTAGTCCATCATCCTAAAACTATTTACGCTCTTTTGCTGCACATTTTCCTTAACTAAGGAAAATCTTTGTCTGGTGATTGCCACACCACTAATCATAAGAATCATAACAGGATTCTTGAATACAGTTCTCAAATTCCTTTTGAATATGAGCATCATGCATATCTCCTTTTTACAAGAAGTACATCAACCAGTTACATTGGTTCTTTGGGAGCTAGCGAGACTAGCAACTCCCTCTCACCATGTAAATGTGAGAATCATAATCTGGGTCCTCCATCACGGAGAATTATGCTCATCTATATATGAATCTCTTATTTGAAGCATGAATCTAAATAAGATAGAATACCTTCAAGAGTCTTCACATCTATTAGAATAGAATTAAGCCATATATCCTATTTGCTTCCCAAGAGACATAGGAACCTACCGAACTGTTCTCTTTCAGGCTCACCCATCTGAATGACTCTACATTGATGTCCTTCTTTACTTTTAGGTAAGCTCATTTTAATTTTCTCTACAAGATAAATTGTTCTAATGGTTAGAACCATTTCATACTCATGAATTTTATTAACATGAAATTCTCTCAATACACTGATCATGATTTACATAGTTATGTACAGTTATTGACCAACCGGTTTAACATAACCCATTATAATATTATATAATGATATGCAGCCCTATATCGGTCCTATATAAGTCCAAAAAAATCATTTTATAAAATAAATATACGGCCCCATGTTCATATCTCATGAGCTAAGCATGAAGCCCTCTATCTAGCCAATCATGTAGTCTCATGTTCATAGTTTATGAAACAATCATGTTGCCCTAAATATCATGTCTTATGGAGGATTTTTTCAGCCTTATATCAGTCCTATATGAGTATATATCATACCTACATAAGTATTATATGAGTTCTATATCATCTCCCAAAATTTGGACTCATGAGATTGATAACATGTCAATAAAGATAGAAAAAACAATGTATATGCTAAACACAATTCCAAGTTTAGGAATACAGATCTATATGACAGTCATGAAACATAAAAAAATATTTTTATATCTGATTTATAAAAACAAATAAAAAAATTAAGGTACTCATCTTTATTGTTTGTGTGGGATCCCTCTTGATCTATGCACCCTTGGAGAGATAGGCAGAGTCTTTCTTTATTCACTGTAACTTTAAACATTGCAAAAAGAAAACTTAATGCATGTACTAGAAAGTGTGTCTCTGCATGGGAATAAGGATCCCATGAAACCAAGAGTTAATTCTCTTCTTCACTAAAGTAAATATTCCTTTCGATCATCCTCTTCCTTGGATGATTTATCTTGAGAAGGTTCACCTCCTTATACGGCGGTGGAGGCATGGATTCTTCCTTCTTTTCTTTTCCTTGTATTGCAATCATGTATGAAGTGACCTGCCTTTTTAGAATAAAAACATATTAGTTTTGATTTGTCCATACCTTTATGGATCTCTTCCTTCTTTGCACAAAAAGTGTTCTTGGGAGCAAAGGGCTTTCTTTCTTTCTCGGTTCTTGCCATGAGGGCAATATTCTCCTCCTTAGTGATCACCATCTTGTTATGGATGTACCATTATTCTTGGATGTAATCATGCCAAAGTATTTCGAAATTGGGATGCTCTTCTCTTCCATTTACCGTAGCAAGAAAGGTCTCCCATCAGTAGGGGAGTTCGTCGATGACAGTTTGTAGAAAATCATCCTCATCCGTCTTCACACCGATGCTTACTAATTGATCCTTCACTTGTGAAATCTTTGTGAATAATGATTCTAGGGTCTCATCCTTATCCATATTCATGTTGCACAACTTGTTCTTCAAATACCTCTTTTGAGTAGGGGCCTTCTTCTCATAAACATTTGTGAGTGTGTCAAAACACTCCTTTGCCGTCTTCAATGGTGTGATCACCGACATGAGGCTGTTCTTCATGGAGTCATATATGATCCTCATTGACTTTGGTTGATTCTTCTTGTAATTTGTTCTTCCTGCAATTGTACTAGGTTCTTCGACGACAGAGTTCACAAAACTTATCAAGATCATGCTCCTCAAAAATATTGATCACCCACGCCTTCCATGTATTGAAGTTGGATGTTCCTTCAAGTCTATCTTCCAATTGGATGGATATAGAAGCCATTGCTTCAAGTTATTTCTCAATGCTTCAATATCTACAGAGGCTTAGAGTGTTTGCACAAAACTAAGCTCTTGCACACCCTTGCTCTGATACCATGTTAGTGATTGAGAAAAACATGAAGATAATTGAACTTTAAAACTTTAATCCACTATAATAGTGCATATAAATCTCATCAATAACCTAAAGACATAAATCAAACCATAAAACACAGGATATACCCTTGGAAAACCCTCCACTGATTCAGAGGATAAAACCCCAATAAACAATCTTAGAGTATGATTGATAAGTGGCAGAGAATGATTACAACACAATAACATATTTCTTTCATCGAGAGCACTAAAGAGTGGAGATCAGATGGAACATTGTATCTAACTTACCAAGTGCATATCACTTTAATAAAAAGTCAAATTAGGTTATACAACAAAAATAGAATGGTTGCATGCACCAGTAACTTATTAACACTTATAACACAAATACATCTTCAATCATATGCGCCCCATTGACCTGGTGTCAAGCTAGCACTCCATAATTATCTCCCACTAGAAGATATGCACCCTCACTAACTTGGTTCCAGGTTGGCACTCCATGATTATCTTCGACAAGAAGATATGCACCTGCCATTAATTAACTAACTCTAACTGAGTTGTTAACTGAGTGTATTGAACTGAACTTGATGGAACTGCATGAAACTGAATGGAACTAAGTGACTGAATACAACTGAGTGTAACTGAACAAAAATGAATATAACTGAATGTTGCTGACTAGAATTGAATGTAACTGAACATAATTAAAAAATTGAATGTAACTGAACATCACTGAATGTAACTGAACAAAACTAGTGGTTCTCCATCAATGTCATCTTCAACAACGACTTGCATAAATTAAGGAGTTGATTCCTTAATTAACTGAACTTATTTACCTTAACTAATACTCAACTGATGTCTTGTCAATTCGAGTTCACTTGGTGGCAACATGGGCAATTAGAATTCTCTCTCCATCTGTGTGCTTATATTAATTATCTCTACATGGTTCGTATGTGTTTTCATAAATTCAATATCATATCATAGTCATAATAACTGTTTTGAACCTATGATCATATAACTCCAGGTCATATAGTCACATGCTAAAGTAAATCACTCTAGGGGTAGCTAATCCTTAAAGGTGACTTGTAGCACCTATTGACCATGACTAGCAAGACATCACATAGTAGATCCACTTTACATAGTAAACTACACCACCTCAGAACATGAAGATATTTGTAGAACTTGATATTACTCACAGGTCTACTAACTTGATATTACACATAAGTCTCAACTCGATATTACTCACAAGCTTTACCACCTCAATCATATGAGGATATTTGTAGGACTTGATATTACTCATAAGTCTACTGTATTGATATTACTCACAAGAGTTAGACCTTAACATAAGGTGATGATCTTAACCATAAGATCCTAGTACAAGCATATCTCCCGAATACGACAATGTCATGTGAACTTAATACAATATAAGTTCCGAATTTCATACAACACAAGTCTCAGACCTTAATACAACATAAGGTCATGGATAATATATGAATCTAATTACAACATAGATTCTGGACTTTATTAGAACACAAGTCTCAGACCAAAAAACAATATAAAGTCTTGGAGAATAACTCTCGAAGCTGTACTCAACACTTTAGCCATATTTTGGCCCACACTTGCCATCATTAGTCTATGGAGCACACTTAGCTTGATTCTAGATAAGGTTTTGCTTCTTTATTGTCTGTCTAGAATAGGAAGGGTGCATTCCTTCCTTATTACTACTTTTGTCTAAATTTTTCTGTTTTTCAATGGATTAGGATAAAGCTACTCACATGGAAAATGTCCTCTTTTGTGGCCAACCCATCCTCCATTATTTTTCTCTCCAAAATCCATGATTAGAAATATTTCCACCACTCATTAGATGACCATACTGTTTTTGCTAATTCGTGATGTATTTGACAGATTAGGAAAGTGCTCTTGACACCTTTGGGTTTTTTTGCCTTAAAGTAAGCCTGCTTTATGAGCTAATTTGAGTTTCCTCTTTGGAAATTTGATTTTACTTTGCTAGGATGTATTATTTATGTAACCTCATTATTATTTAATGAATAAGAGATAGATTATTGAATTTCATTCTTCATTTGTGGTTAATTGTGTGACTAGACACTCAACTTGTTTATGAAATTATTTATGACATAAAGGCTTTAGAATTTATACATGGTATCAGATCTTGTGAATTATGCATCTGGAAATCTCTCTGGAGATCCATTATCTCATAGAGTCTGCTGAGTATCCATTCTATCTTTGGAGAAATAAAGACAGATCTTTTGGTGTGCATAAAGAAGAAAATGATAATTGGATCAAATCTAGAACCTCCTCTGATGTTCTCTCTCAATATGTCTTGGCTTCAATAGTCTCTGATGAAATTGTTCATGATGAATAAGTTTCAAATTCAACACAAGAAATTACTGTTGTTACCATTATGTTTCATTCCAACGCTTCCTTTTCATATCAAGAAGCAGTTATTGAAGAGCCATCTTTTTATGTGTCTCTTGATGTTGAAGATACCGATTCATCTTCCTTTGATGTTGTCAATGAAGAAGAAGTGACTAATGGAGATTCCATTGTTGAAGATTCACTCACACATTTAGTGTTCTCTATGTCTTCTATTATCGTTTCTGAGATCCATATACCACATTTTCACACCTACGCACACTTGATTTGTTGATGGTGCACAACTCAGTGTCTCCTTGAATGATAGCCCAACTAAATCAAGTTTGAAATATGTCTCTTAACTCACCATACTTGATCTCATGTTCATATGCATCTCCTTCTTGGTTCCTAGCACCCATTATCAGAACCTACTTGAAGATCTTGAACATCTCTCCTTGTCCTCCTTTCAGACTCCTACCAGAGAGGATTTTTTTTATCAACTTTTGTTCTAGAAGATGATCCCCTTTCTTCCCATCTGTCTATTGATGAGATATTTTGTGGTTCCTTGGATATTTTGGAAGCTAGATAAAATTATGGAGACTTTGCATTAGCACTTCTTTATCGTAAGCCTCCACCTTTTCCCTACACGGTCACTTGCACGCTTCCTCTAATAGCTAATGAAGTTGGAGACATTATGCTTGCGCTTGGACACTTGCTCCTCACATTTGGAGCTTATTTAAACTCTCCTGGTTCGAAGTCTAAGTAATCATAACACTTGGAGATGATTACAACTCTCAATTGATTCTTTAAGAACTTCCCGTCCTTCTTGCAGATTACTATTAGTGGATCTTAGTTGCTCTACATTGTTAAAGTATTGTAACTTCATAAGATATTCCAGTTGTATTGATTGTATTCCTCCTTTAAGAGATGTATTTGATGTGATTGGTCATGTAAGAATAATTGAAATAATCAATGTAAACCTCTGAATGTAAGTTGGGTCAATAGTACCTGTTGGATTATAATAAATATTATTTTTTGTGTCTTACTATACAAGTCGACCCTGTTAGTTAGACAAGTCGGCCCTACTAGGTTAAGGTCAATTCAAGAGACAAATATAAATAGGGAGGTGCCCCCCTTTATTTGTAGACACTCACTCAAACAAGTTTGCAAGAGAGACAAAGACAAGTGTGCTAGGTTTTAAATTGTTCTAGTTGAGTTCTATATTGAGGAAGTTTTGCGGGGTTTTCTCCCTTGTGGTTTCCCCAAGGAAAATATTTGTGTTCTTTGTGTTACTGTGCTTGTTGTTCTTTTAGTGATCCTACTATTGTAAATTGTTTTAGAATACCATCTAAGCATTAATAAAAACATAACATTGTATTAGAGCCACCCTGAAAGGAGGCATTGCACAACTAGGGTTTGTTATTTTGAACAAATCCCTCAACATATCAACCAGAAAAGAGGGCTCACTCAATTCACCACAAGAGAGTGCATCTTTCTGTGAAAACATAACTGAATTCCGAGAAGTTTCAATTTTGGACCAGACACTGCCGCTAGGAAGATCTAGGGCTTCAGTTTTCCTGAGACTCTATCATCATTCTCAAAAAAGTAATTTACAATATAGATCACCTTGAGAAGGCACATATTTTCCATCACTCAATCCTACTAGTGATCTCAACTGGAAAATTAGGGTTTCTCCATCAAACCCTAGGTCATCTCGATGAAGGTAAGCCAGAAGCAGTATTCATCAAGTAAGTATTAATTCTTCTAATTCCATTTGAAGTTCTCATTCTATTAAAAGATGACAAAAATTACCAAGCTAGATGAGAATCTTGAGGGTGCTAAAAACTTCAGAGCATGGAAGTATAAGATCATGCTCATCCTAGAAGAAAATGATCTAGAAGGCTTTATAAAGAAGGAAGTTGCAGAACCAGAAGAAGATGAAGCTAATGCCAAATACAAGAAGGATATGATCAAGGCTAAGAGGATCATATCTGAATCCATCAAAGATAACTTGAGGACACCAAAAGAAATGTCTGATGCTCTATCGAGCTTATTTGAAGAAGAAAATATTAATAGAAAGGTGAACTTAAGGAATCACCTCAAAAGTGTCAAGGCTCAAAAGTAAAAAACCATGCAATCATACTTCACAAGAGTATCTCAAATCAAGGAGCAGTTGGAAGGTATTAGTGATATGGTTAAAGAAGCATAAATTGTAATGACCACCTTGAATGGTCTTCCAAGAGATTGGGAATCATTTATTCGAGGAATCTGTTCAAGAATAAGGCTGATTAAGTTCTGACAATTATGGAAAAAATGTGTTCAAGAAGAAGAAAGAATAACAACCAGAGAAGAGAAGCTAAATGAAAATGAGGATCAAGCTTTGGAATTCCATACCAGAGGCAAGAACAAGAGGAAGAGTTATGATTATCTTCTGAGAAAATATCAAGGACTTAAGAAGTCCAAGAAAGACTTCTCAAATTATGAATGATTCACTTGTCACAAGATGGGACACATTGTTATAAATAGTCCCATGAAGGAATAATAAGTCAAGAAGAAGAACAAAAGATTCTAGGCCCATGTTGCTGAAGACAATGATTAAGAAGATGAGGAAAGAACTAAGGAAAATGAATATTCTTGTGAAGATTATGTCTTAATCTTTGCACTCACATGTTTAGTATCACAGGGAATGGCACCTGGCTAGTAGATAGTAGTGCCTCCAAGCACATAACAGGTTATACGGACTCACTCTCATGTCTTGTACAAAAGGAGTCCCCACATAAGGTAATGCTTAGAGATGATTATCAATATCCCATCAAAGGAATGGGAGAACCTCCTATAAATTGGACTCTGGAAAGTCCATGAAGATGAAGGATGTCCTCTATGTCTTAGGATTTAAGAATAATCTCCTTTCTATCTCAGCCTTAGATAATAAAGGTTTCATGATAAAGTCCTCATGAGGAAAAAGGTGAAACTATAGATGATGCAGTAGTGATTGGAGTTGAAGAAGAAGGACTCTATAGATTAAAGGGGCATGTAGATTCATCGATGATGACTAGTACCATAATCCCATGTGAGCTATGGCACATAAGACTTGCTCATGTACATTACAAATCATTTCCTATTGTGAGCAAGGTTGTGATAGGTTTACCATAGATTCAGATAAATCATGAAGGAGTGTGCAAAGGATGTGCACAATGAAAGAATACTAAGAACCCTTATTCAAACGGTGACAACAAAGCAAAAGGGATCTTAGAGATTATTCATTTAGATATATGCAAGCCAATGCAAACTACTTCATTAAGCGGGTATGTTTACTATGCTTCCTTTATTGATGACTACTGCAGCAAAACTTGGATCTATTTCTTGAAAAAGAAGGATGAAGTTTTTGAAAAGTTCAAAGAGTTTAAGGCCCTTGTAGAAAACCTCTCTGAAAAGATGATCAATATATTAAGATTATATAATGGAGGAGAATTCACATCAAGTGAATTCAATGAGTACTGCAAAGAAGATGGATTAAGAGGGAGCTCTCCATTCCCTATAATCCACAACAAAACAATGTGGCAAAAAGAAAGAATAAATCTATCATGGAATCTGTAAAAGCTATGATCCATGATCAAGATCTACCTATGTATTTATGGGCATAAGCAACCCGAAAAAAAATATGTACATAATAAAATCTCCCATGGTACCCTTGGGAATAAGACTCCAGAAGAGATGTTTACCGGAGAAAAGACTGAAGTTAGTCACCTAAAAATATTTGGTTGTCTGGTATACATGAACATTCCCAAGGAGAAAAGATAAAAGCTAGACCCTTCAGGAAAGAATGGATTGTTTGTAGGATATAGTGAGCAATCAAAAGCTTATTGAATCTATATCCCAGGATATCGTCAAATTGAACTAAGCAGAGATGTTACTTTTAATGAAGTTACAACTTTCATAAAATCAAGGAAAGACAAAGAAGATGAAGATGAGCATGAAACTCCTAGAGCTGCAGAAGGTTCTAAGCCAGTTAGAAATGAAGAGGAAGAACATATGCCCGAGGATCATGACACAACAGAACCTTAGAGACCTAAAGAACTGCCCAGTGAAATGATGTCATGCAAAAGAAGGTCTTCCTGGGTTGGAGAAGTAATTGAAGAAGCAAAAAGACATTGTGTCCCAGAAGGAATCACCAGAGAAAGAAAGAATCCAAATCCATACCCTAGTTATGTGGATTTAATGTGCGATCTCATTGATAAAGATCCAACATGTTTTGAAGAAACAATAAAGCAGAAGGAATGGATAGATGCCATGGTCAAGGAATACCAATCCATTATAAAGAACGATGTATGGGAAATTGTACCAAGACCAAAGAACAAGTCAGTGGTATCCTCAAAATGGATCTACAAGAAAAAAACATTCAACATACGATAGTATAGAGAAGTCCATGACAATATTCGTAGCTCACGGATTCTATGAAAAGGAAGGAATCGACTATGAGGAGACCTTTGCACCAGTATCTAGGTACACCTCAATTAGAACCATCATTTCTTTGGCATCCAAAATGAAGTGGAAGTTACATTAGATGGATGTAAAGACAACGTTCCTAAATGGCTTGATAGAAGAAGAAGTATATATCGAACACCCACAAGGTTTTGAGATAGATGATAAAAAAACTCATGTATACAAACTCAAGAAGGAATTATATGGGTTAAATCAAGCACCTAAAGCATGGTATGGAAAAATTGATGGATTCCTGATGAGTTTGGGATTTACCAAGAGTAAATAAGATTCCAATATCTACTATAAAGTTGAGGGTGGTGGATATTACTACTATATGTAGATGATCTATTCTTGAGAGGTGAAGATAATCCCATCAACGAATGTAAGAAGAAGCTCACTGCAAAATTTGAGATGAAAGACCTTGGAATGATGCACTACTTTCTATGTCTTGAAGTATGACAGTATCCAGACAATATTTTCCTAAACTAAGGAAAATATGCAGTAGAAATCCGAAAGAGATTTGGGATGATGGATCGCAAGGCTATGATTACTCCAATGACATCAAATTTGAAGCTATTGAACGATGAATCTTCGGTAGATGCTACCTTATACAGATAGATTATTGGTTCTCTAATGTACTTAACTAATACAAGACTAGATATATGTTTTGCTGTAAACACTTTAAGTCAATATATGGTGAATCCTAGTCATATTCACCTAGTAGGAGCAAAACATGTGATGAGGTACCTAAAGGGGACTTTAGAGTATGGTCTCAGATATGCATCAAATGGCAGAATAAGATTACATGGATTTACAGATTTAGATTGGGCAGGAAATGCCAAATATTGAAAGAGCACTTCATGATGTTGTTTTAGTTTGGGATCAGGCGTGATCTCATGGTTCAGTAGAAAGAAGTCCAATATTGCACTTAGCACGACATGAGCTGAATACATTGAAACATGCTCAACTTGTAGCGAAGTAGTATGGCTTCGCAAGATGTTGAAATGATTATTTGATGCAGAGATAGATGTGACTGATATCCATTGCGATAATCAAAGTTGTATTAATATGACAGAAAACCTAGTGTTTAATGATAAGACAAAATATATCGAATTTATATATCATTACATTCGGGATATGGTACATAAGGGAGCTACAAATCTCAAGTATGTTCCCATAGAGGAACAAGTGGTAGATGTGTTGACTAATCCTTTGTATTGTGTAAATTTTGAATACTTTCAAGACAAGCTTGGCATATTCCCAAAGGACCTCCCTCAAAAGAGGGAGTGAAGAAGATGGTTGAAGGTTGTAGTGGTGTGGTAGCTCAGCCTAGGGTAAGGTAGGTCTGGATAGGCTTGTTGGCCTAAAAGGGTTAGTAATTCAAACGAGGCCTATTGATCATAGGGGTATTAGTATGTATGGATAGGTCTATTTAGCTCGAAAGGGTTAGTAAGCCAGATAAGGCTTGTTGGTCCCCAGGGATATCCATCTGTCTAACTAGGCTTGTTGACTCGAAAGGGTTAGTAAGTTAGACAAAATGCCTGGGTGGATCTACCAGAGAACTCACTAAGGTACTGCTCCAAGATGGTTAGTGGGAAGGAGGTAGTATCAATATTCCTATACTGATGTGGCAGGTTCAGTATTCTCATATTGATGTTTAGTATTTTTTATACTGATGTTGATGAGACAGTTTCAATATTTCTATATTGATGATGATGATGTTCCAACATCTCTATGTTGATAATGTAGATGATCATCTAGCAGTTATTGATGATGTTGCTTTAACACTAATATGCTAATGATGTTGTTGTTGTATTTACATACTGATGTTGCAGACGATGATCCAGTATTTACATACCGATGTTGAAGATGATGATACAATATTTACATACTAATGTTGCAGATGATGATCCAATATCTACACATTGATGTTGTAGATGACGATGACGACGAAGAAGAAGATTCAATATTCACATACTGATACATTTGCATATGATGATCCGGTATTTACATACTGATGTTGTAGATGATGATACAATATTTACATACTGATGTTGTAGATGATGATCCAATATCTACACATTGATGTCACAGATGATGATGATGACGAATAAGAAGATTCAATATTCACATACTGATACGGTTCCAGATTGATGATGAAGATGCATGATGGTGTTCCAAAGCTTCCTATGAGACTCACTAGTCAGATGTATAGTTGTCGTAGTGGTTGCTACCTTGGTTGAATACCTTCATAGTTAAGAGGGAGTGTTGAAGTATTATAACTTCGGAAGATATTCCAGTTGTATTGATTGTATTCCTCCTTCAGGATATGTATCTAATGTGATTGGTCATGTAAGAATCATTGAAAGAATCAATGCAAACCTCCAAAAATAAGTCAAGTCAATAGTACCCAAGTGTCATTATAATAAATATTATTTTTGGTGTCTTACCAGACATGTTGGCCCTGTCAGTTAGATAAGTCGGCTCTACTAGGTTTAGGTCAAGTCAAGAGAAAAATATAATTAGGGAGGCGCCCCCTTCATTTGTACACACTCACTCAAGCAAGTTTGCAAGATAGATAAAGACAAGTGCGCCAGAAAGAAAGGGGAGAAGCTGTCTTGGGGTTTTACACTATTCTGGTTGAGTTCTATACTGAGGAAGTTTTGTGGGGTTTTCTCCCTTGTGGTTTCCCCGAGGAAAATCTTTGTGTTCTTTGTGTTACTGTGCTTGTTGTTCTTTTAGTGATCCTAATATTGTAATTTTTTTTTAGAATATCATCTAAGGAATTAAGAAAACTTAACATACATGGTTCCAATCTCCATCCACCAACTATTTATGTTGCTGATCCAATTGAGCAAATTTATTTCCCTCCAAAGAGGAAGATACTCTAGACATCAAATAAATTTCACCTACTTGATTTTGGAGATCATTAATTTTAGATTTCCTTAGATGTCCATTTTTGAGGGATGGTTTTGTTCCCATGAGGGTTTCCCTATTTCCTTGATTTACATGGATGAATAATGTAAAGGGTTCCCAAAGGCCTAGTTTCATGGGTGCTATATCTTTGATTTAATCAACTAAATTAAAGCTTAAGGGGGAGGGGTGTTGGAATTAAAAACCCACATATAGAATTAGGATATGATTATTAATATTTTTTTATTAATTTCCTATGTTCTATACTAGGTAGTTGACCATCTTCAACCACCTTTTGACCCACACTTGCCATCATTAGCCTATGGAGTGCACTTAGCTTGATCCTCGATAATATTCTACTGCTTTATTGACTGTCCCAAATAGAAAGGTCACATTCCTGCTTTATTACAATAGTTGTCCAAAATTTGCTGCTTTTCAGTGGATTAGGATAAAGTTACTCACATGGAAACTGGCCTCTTTTGTGGTCAACCCATCCTCCATGATTTTCTCTCCAAAATCCATGATTATAAATATTTTCCACCACTCATTAGCTGAATATACTATTTTGGCTAATTCTTGATGTATTTGATATATTAGGAAAGTGCTCTTGACACCTTTGGGGTTTTTTTCCCTTAAAGTAAGCCAACTTTATGAGCTAGTTTGAGTTGTCTGTTTGGAAATTCAATTATCCTCTATGAGGATTAATTATTTCTGTAAACTCATTACTCTTTAATGAATATGATAGAGACTATTGAGTTTCATTCTTCATGTGTGAATTCTTCTTCGTCTTTATGCTAATTATTTGCAATTGTTTGTGAGGTTAATTGTGTGCCTAGATCCTTAGCTTGATTATGAAATTCTTTATGCCATCAAGGGTTTAGAATTTCCATACGTAATGTTATTTTACAAACTTAATTTGGTGAAACCATCTTCTTTGGCAATAATGTGTTATGTACACAATAACATCGTAGGTCTTGTAACAAAAAGGGTATCATGGATGTAAATGTTGTGGACCTTCAATAAAGGCTAGGTGGTCCAACCACCTATGAAATGCGACGTATGATTGCTTGAGGGAATTCCTCCTAGATGAACATCATTATAAAATAGTAGCATCTTATTTAAATGGTAAATCAGAGAGAATCCAGAGACCTTAAATAATGACACTGACACACTGGCTTAGGGCATATGGCACATAAAAGGAGAAGGAAATTGCATAATTGTTTGATTCAAATGGGGAACCTATGTTTGATGATCCTAAATTTTCGACACCTATGTTGAGAAAATGTCCATTTGGATGCAAATCAAGTCTTTGTTTTATGAGCTTCCATATTGGGATCATCTTAAGATTTCCCACTTATTGGATCTCGTGCATATATTACAAAATGTTTCATCTTCTTTCTGGAGGCACATATCATTGAAAAAAATGACAGATCGGCTAATAGGAAAGTTCTCATTTCTTCAATTACTAAAAAGAAACATTGGCTAAGAAAATAAAGTAGAGGAGAAGCTAAAACCTCTGGGTCTTTTCAAGAAGGTAATTTCCCATGGATTTTGGAGAAAGATGATATTTCTTTGGAAAAGGATGTTATATTGTGGGTCGAATCTACAATGTTGCTTCATTTAAGAAGAACAATTGTCAGGTTGAAATCACATGGAAATATGAACCCTTATGAGGATATGTATGTAAATTACATGCTTCTTTTTGATGTAGTGTAGGTTATAATATGGTGTGCATTCGTAGTTTTATGCCAATTAATTTTGTATGTGTTTAGCTTGTAATGCCATTATTATGTGCTCATGTGTGGCTATGTGAACCATTAATTCCCCTAATACCTATGATAAACCATATCCAAATTACATATATTTGTACTTTGGATTACATCAAAGGATATTCACTTGGCTAGCATTCCACGGTGGTGTCGAGAGATCACTGAGATTGTTTGTCTGTTTGAGAAGGAGTTACCCACAACTTTCATGGAATTATAGGTCCATATTCTAATTCACCTAGATGATGAGTTTATTATATATGGGGTGGTCTCATGTTGTTGGATGTTCTTCTTGGAGAGGTCCATGAAAAAAGTTGAAGGGGTTTACTAAACAAAGGGAAAACCCAAGGGGTCTATGACAAAGGGGTACATAGTATAGGAGTCATTCTATTACATTAGTGAATACATTAAGCAAATGAAGGATACACCAGACATAGTGGTTTGGGACGGCTAATGGGATGAGGTCAAATGGGAAGGGTAGCTACTCCAAATGAATGGAAAAAGGCACATGATAAAGAGTAAGTCATTTATATCTTGTCAATTTTTTATAGAGTAATTGTCTACACTGAACTTGATAATACATATTTTTTATCATGATAATCATTTTCATTTAATTTTTTTGTTAGTAAGAAACATTATATTAATTCATATCAAAAGAAACATTACAGTAGTGTGCTGGTGGTTGTGTGATCAAACCATCAACACATTTTCAGTCTTAGACCACAGTACTAGATTGGTGATAGCAAACTTATTACAACAAGAAGGCTTTGAAAGTTTGAAGCAAAACATGAGACTGTATAAAACTATCCTAGACCGAGCCTAACACGATGACTTCAAAAGGAAGAGAAACAACATAAAACTATTTGAAACCCATTGTAAATAAGAACACATATATACATTAATACATAAACATCTAACAAAACATGTCCAAAACCCAAATCTAGAGCTAACCAGAGGGTGGTGATGTGTCAAATAGATGAGCAGAATCAACATTCAAAGGTGAATCCAACACATGAGTAGACAATAGGGTGGGTGCATCGAGCAACAAAAAGCCATGAGGGAATACAAGAATCACACGACTCCTGAGCTTAGGCTAGTCAAGTAGAGAAACTAACATGTCCATCCTTTTATTGAATTGTTCCATTATGTGCATAAGATCCTAGAAATATTTCCTGGTATCAAATAAAAGATCCTAATTATCATCAGAAGAATGCTCACTAGAAGGTGGGGACCCTTATTTTTCTAGAACTGATTCCTTCTTGTCCCTTCTGCCTTGGACTTTCTTCATTTTAGCACCAACTAGAGTGAGAATATCTCCATGGAGGGGTGACCGAGGGGCATTGGGAGTGGCATACTCAACATGAAAACCTTAGGAGTTTTCATCATCATCAAACCACTCAACCTTGTAGCCCTAACCATTATATGCATAAATATCTTCATGCTAAGCCATGTTCCCAGTCGTGTAGGAGTAGGATAGCAATGGATTTGTCCCTGTAGACCCATAGGTAAGGGATCTATCGCTAGATATGGAAAATAATCTCGAATTCCTACCCAAGGCCCTTTGCAAATAACCTATGAGTTGGAGGGGAGACATATATTGCTCAAACTAGACAACCCAAAAACACAAGTGCATTCTATTATGCAAGGAATCACGAATATTATACCACCTAGACTTTACCTTAACATTGGTACAAGTACCACATGAGAGCATTGAAGGAGCCATAAAAGGATGGTCCTTGAGCTAGTGTACCTTCGCATGAGGGAGAGAATTGGACATGAAAACCATTATATCAACCATTAACCATTAATACTAATCCAGATTCAACACCACAACGCTAACCAAGGATGATGAATACTTGTGCAGAGTTATTGAGACCGACATCAATCAAATTTATGACCATCCATGTGAGGCAACACCTTACACCACCTTCCCAAACACCGTGAGTGATTACATCCATGAACCTTAGAATGATGACACCCTATCTAGGGCTAAGTTTTCAGCTTGGGAAATTACCCTACAATTATTCCAAATGGGATGATTAGAAATCATAGTGGGCAGACAAATAATTTCCTCACTACCATAGGTAACCCCCAAAATTTCTAATTTCTTTGCAACTTAATTAGCCTCTATTTTCACATGAGATGGGATGATTTTCAGCTGTGAGGAGAGGAAAACTATTAAAGTTTTCAAGTTTCCTAAGAGGTGCCACTTGGGGGATATATTCTCTACTTTTGATCCCTTCAACAATTTAGAAAAGAGAAGAAGGATCACCTTTGGGTCCCCTTTAACAATTATGCGATGTAAGTTGAGGTGGATATCTTTTTGGATTCCATGAATCAAGGCCCATAGTTTTGCCTTGTTATTAATTCCCATCCCAGTAATTCGATCCAATGTTTGGATGATGTTACCATGATCATGTATGAATACCGCCCGTTAACCAACACGCATAGGATTGCTCTTATATGCCCCATCAAAGTTAATTTTCACAAATCTAGTAGGAGTACGAGACCAAGTGGAAGGACTAGATGATTGGGTGGAACTAGGTGAACGAACCAAGGAAGTGGGGGGAGGATCCATCAACCCCTAGCTGGAAAGGAATTGCTGCTTAGTTGTGGAACATGAAAATCCCCCCTAAGACCAAGTCATTATTTTCACCATTTCTAGAATTTTAGATTTGACGAGATCCCATACCTTTATCCATGATAATTGTTGAGAGAGAAACGTACATATATTTATTTCCTTCTAGATATACCAAAGTATTATACCCGAGAGGAACTGCCAAATGTGATTTAGAATTGGATTCTTAAAATTAGTGCCCCTCTAGCCTAAGAAATTGTTTGTGATGATATCCATTTGTCTCTTCGTGGTATGCATGATCTACGACATCTGATCCCAAATATAATTGATAAATTCACAATGATTTAGAAGACGCTCCATTGTCTCTTCCTGTTGGTTATGTAGAATGTTGATTGATGGGTCGATGAAGTTTCTTTTTTTCAAGTTCTACTATTTTAAAATTTTGTTGTGCATCACTTTCCATAGGGAGACACTTACCTCAGGCCATAGATTTGAAGTCCATACATGCTTCCAAGTGTTGGAAAGAGGGGAAGGCTAATATTGCGATTTAAGATAGTATGCTTATTTAATAGTGAAGGTTCCCTTGAGAGAGTGACCCCATCCAAGGATGTTTGGTACCTCCTTGTTTCTAATCTTTCTTCAATTAATTTAATTACACAATTGCACTAGGTTTTTATGAGGAGGCATATTCAGATCTTCATGAGTTCGTTTTCCATTGTCGCTAAACTTCATCTGGAGGTCCCTTGATCCAGTAATCGATAAAATTTTCTAGACCTAGGGTAAGGAGGCTATGTTGAATTTGTTCAATCTTGTGATTCTCCCCCAGAGGAGGGAGTTGTCACCAATAGTCCATCTAGAATTTTGTGCTTGTACCATTTCTTATTTCCCAAAATGCATGGTCAAGGGATTTGCATTACCAAGCCACAATCCAGAGAGAGGATCATGTTCTCTACTCTTCCCAAAGGATGAGTTAATCTTACCTGTTCTAGGGGTATATTTTTGCCTCCAAAACTTGGGTCATAGTTCATTCAGGTATTGGATCCATCTCCAACACATTTTTTTGCCCATGACTTCATTGAGAAGTTTAGCATCTATGATCCCCAACCCACCTTCAAGTTTGTCTTTGAAAAGCTCAGTCCACCTGATGAGTGCCCATTTTTTCCCTTCTTTCGTTCCCTGCTAGAGGAATCTACGCTGTAGATTTATTATTTTCTTTAATACTAATTAGGGGTCCACAAGGGAAAAAAATAAATATATGGGGATTTCCTACATAATTGAATTAAGAAGGATGAGACACCCTGCAAATCAAGGGATCAGAATGTCTAAGAAGATAAACCTCTATTGAGATAATTTAACAAATCCTACCAATTCTAGCTGCGTCAAGCATAATCTGTAAGGGGGATACCCAATTATTTGGAAGGAAAATATCTCTTTTGAAATCCAAGGAGTCTTGCTATATTTCCTTAGATCGGACGGGGAGTATTGAAGAAGAATATCTAAGATTTGTATGGATTGATGGACATCCAAACATGTTTTTGATTTTACGAGCCTCCCTTATTGTTGGTATGGCCATCAATATTGTGTCATTAACAAATTGATTGTGGGAGATGGGAGGATCCATACCATGGACGGGAATCCCATGAAGGGATCCATCCTCAATAGTTTATTTGATTCTTATGAGAAGACCCTTAACCATGGTGACAAAGAGGAAAGGGGATAGAGGATATTCCTACCTAATGTTGATGTATTTGTAACTTCAGAATGTATTCATTCGTATTTCTTATGTATTGTAACCTGATGTTTATTTCGGGATGTATTGTAATGTATTTGAGTCATGTCATACCCCGATGTTTATTCCGGGAAGTTTCTATAATGAGAAATTCATGTCAAGTCATTGTGGGTAACCCTCCTATTGGTCAAGGGTTAAAGTCCCCACAGTTGTGGGGCCCTTGGCTTATTAGACTATCATTGTGAAGTCGACCCTAGGTTAGTCATTGTAATTCAGGGCAATAGTCCCCACCATTGTATTACCCTCCTGTTGGTTGGAGGAGGCAAAGTCCCCACAAGTGGTGGGGCACTAGGGTTATTAGACACTCCTAGAGATGTCGGCTCTAGTAAGTAATTGTTAAGTGAGGCCGACATGTTGGAGTAGGTTCCAAGTGAATGGAAGAATATAAATAGAGAGTGAGAGCCTCTATATTTATTATACTCATACACACTCACTCATTGGGGTGCATGAGTGAGAGAGGAGAAGCTCTCTCAGTGTGTGAGAGAGAGACTGCTGCTGTCGGGAGATCACTTATTGTTTTGGGGCTTTTACTGTTTTGGTGCTGATTCTATCTCTGAGGAAGTTGTGGGGTTTTCTCCATTTATGGTTTCCATGAGGATAAACACTCTGTTCATTGTCTCTTGTGTTGTGGCTTATGTTTTATTGCTGTGCATGTTATTCTCTCAGTAAAGATCCTAACATAATGCTAGCTTAAATGATGGAATTATAACATGGAATCAGAGCTAACCTGAGAAGAAGACATTGTGCAACAATAGAAGCTATGGATTCTTACTTTTTGGTTCTCTCTCCACAATCTATAAGCAAAAGTATGCTAGGATGAATCTCCATTGAAGGGCGCAACTTTCTGTCGAAGCAGAATTCGATTTCGAGCATTTTCAGTTTTCAATGCGGAAATTAGGGATTTCTACAGAAGAGGAATTTTTGAGTGAGACCAGCATAGGATTGTTCTACTCATCAAAACCGAATTTTAGAGACCTAGATCAAGAAATTTGGTTGGGTGAAACTCTGGGAAAGTCAAACCCTAGTTTGACCCTGAGCTAGGAAAAACCCTAAATACTAAAACTGCTACGTTTTGGTACATTCACTATATTCTGAGCTTGGCAAAGTTTCAGAAGCTAAAAATTGCAGCAGATGAAGATAAAATCCTGATGTAAACTATGTCCAAAATTTAGTGTCATATTCACTATATTCTGGGAGATATGATCCCTCCAAATTAGGGTTCTAGCCTCTTCCAGAATTCATCCCTAAACAGGATACCTGGGGAGAATTGCAATATCTTGGGCTATAGAGGTCCAAATGGAATTCCTGAATATGTTCTAGAAAGGGAATAGACTTTAATTTCGGTGGTGTAAATATCAAACTCAGAAGATGAACCAATGACATGTGGAATGCCATACAACTTCGCTGTTCTGAACAGTCCTGTAACAGGTCACTTTGGGAAAAGGATCCTAAATCGCAAATGGTGAAACCAATTCTAATGAAACATGTGGTGTTGGATCAATGACATGCGAGGATACCTCAGTAAAAAATTTCAGATGTAGAGGAGTAGTAATTTCAGAGATACCACAGAAATAGTAACAGGCATTTCTGCAGAAGAAATTGGAAAATTAGGGCTTCCTGTTCCGGGAGCTTCCCTCCACTGTTTTTAGAAAAGCAGTACATTGGAAAACTCCATTTGAAGAGATATATCTTTCTATCCAATCAAATCTGAAAGATTCCAAGTTTTTAAAATTAGGGTTTCTATGACAAACACTAGATTAGCGAACTCCGGAACCAAGACGGACACCTCTAATCGGTAAGATCTAATATTTTTCTATTTTCATTTGAGGTTCTCATTTAAAAGTGATCTATCACATCATCTTGATGATAAGCTTGGTGAAGTTGACAACTTCCAAGCATGGAAGTATATGATCTCTCTGAAGAAAATGAATGGGACACCTACATGAGTAGAGAGGTTCCAGTTCCAGAGGGACCTGAGGATAGAAGTCTTACACAAGAAGAACTTGGTCAAGGACAAGAAGATAATTGTTGATTCAGTCATGAATCAACTTGTACTACAAGTGTATTCCCTAAAGACACCGAAGATGTTTGATTACTTAACCAAGCTATTTGAAGGGAAGAACATACATCAGAAGACGACCTTAAGAAACTAGTTGAATAATGTGAAGATCCAGAATGCAGAGACCATGCAGCCATAAGGGTCTCTCAAATCAAAGAAAAACTTGAAGTAGTAAAAGAAGAAGTGAAGAATACATAAGCAGTGATGGCCACATTGAATGGCCTCCCAGGATCATGGGATTCATTCATTCAAGGAATGTGTGCCAGAAGGAAGTGATTACCTTCAGTAGACTCTGGGAAGAAGAAGAAGCTCGACTCATAAGAAGAGAAGAGAAGATGGGAGCAATTGAAGATCAAGCTCTCACCATCCAAAGAAGATCCCTCAAGCAATGAGGAATATGAAGAACTCAACTCTTGAAGAATCTCTTATCCACCTTAGCAATTGGATAAGAAACGATGATATTACGAATGAAGAAGACGATGAAGCTGAAGGCTCAAGAAGGAGTCTACCCACGAAACAAATAAAGATAAGTATTCAATTGTCATTTCATGATATTGTTTTGTTATACATTTGTTTATATTTAGTTGATGTATTATGCATGATAGGATGTTTGCATTAATGACAGTATACTTCTAATATGCATGTGATAGGTAAGTAGCTCATGGTGCTATACAACTCTCCATTGCTACTTATCTAGAATGAAACTTCTTTGCTGACATATTGGATTAGTGCACAATCTCAATGTTGTCCTGGTAGAGATGGAAGGCATCTAGAAAAGTTTTCATGAGATATGGATGAATGTTGTATTGGCTAAAGTAGTTGCATGATCATATATTTATGCATAAGAATTTGCCAGTTTGAATATTCCTTATGAAACGTTTCTAACCATACAAATGCATTTGACTTGTAGGAAAGATCGCATACATAATTGCCTGCAAACAAAGAAGAATGAGACTTGTTCCGAATAACAAGTGACAACATTTCAAAATGAAAAATAATATGACGAATGCAATGACATCATTGATGCAGAACCTTCCAAGAACAAAGGGAAGATCAGTTCAGGAAGAATGAGGTCTAGGATGCAGTATCAATACATGAAGGGAAGTTTGTAGTTCCATCATGTAGGATGGAAACATCGTGGGATACAAGGCACAATTCGTAGCACAAGGATTCTCACGAAAAGAAGGCATAGACTACGAAGAGACGTTTGCAGCCATTGCAAGTGAAGACACATGACAGGTAGAATCATGTGTGCAAATGAAAGAAGGCCTTGTACGTGCTCAGAAAACACCCATGGGATAACACATACATAAGGAGCTTGATGAATATTTGAACCTTTGCTACAAGGTGGATAAAGGATGACAAGCTCACATATGGGTGCAAGAGGAACTTTTGAAAAGGTTCAAGATAGAGGATATTGGTATCCAATGATCCTAGATGGATACACAGAATATTAGTAGCATAGGAAGCTACTTGTCACTCCAGTACCGAATGTTTCAGTGCATAGAGTACGGAAGACAGAGGGAGCATGATGCTTCAGAGGGAGTGACTACAGAAGATTTTGAGGTTCGACATGGTACGACATGATGGATAGATTACTGATGACTTTAGGCTTTACTGAGAGTAAAGTGAATTCCAAGCTTTGCTTAAAGGTTGAAGGCGGAAGGCCAGTGATGCTCCTGTTATGTGTCGATGCACTACGTTCTAGGCATGGAGGTGTGGACAAGGGAATTATGCAGTAAAGATCTTGAAGAGGTTTAGGATGATGACTGCAAGGCCATGACCACACCTATGGCATCAAACCTGAAGCTATTGAGTGTTGCTTCATCAGAGTTGGTTGATGCCACGATGTATTGTCAGATGATTTATTTTTTGATGTACCTGACAAATACGAGAGCAGATATTTGCTTTGCTATGAACACATTGAGACATGTTCACTTGATGGTTACAAAGCATGCAGTGAGGTACCTGAAGGGTACAGTTGAGTATGGGCTCAAGTATGATACGAATCAGAAGATTAACCTAGAGGTCTATGTGGATTCGTATTGGGCAGGCAGTGCCATTGATAGGAAGAGCACTTCGAGGTGCTGCTTCAGTATGAGATCAGGTGTGATCTCTTGGTTTGATAGGATGGAGTCCTGCATGGCGCTGAGTACAACTGAGGCAAAAGATGTTGCCACTTGTGATTTGGGAGGTATTATGTTTCTTTTGAAAACTACTATTTGATTTGATTGATCTGACTTGCATTTTTGGTATGATACAGAGAGGAGCAGTGAAGCTCCAGTTTGTGATACAGATCGAGATCTCTCGAAAGAGGGAGTTCTAGCATAGCTGGGAGATAAGTTGTCTGAGCATAAATCCTGCCGAAGCTTGTAGGTTGCTCAGACGTAAACGGTCCTGTAGGTTGTCCTCGGATGTAATTGGTCCTGGCAAAGCTCACAGGTTATCCTTGGATGTAATCATCCCTGATGTGATTCTATGCTAGAAATGGCGAGAGTGAAGTTTGAGTACTTCTAGGAGAAGCTTGGTGTTCTCCAGATCGAGGTTCCTCCCAAGAGGAAGTGATATGTCCATGCTGTGCCCTTCTGACATGGTGAGAGGATTGGTTCCTTCCATGGTCAGATGTAAGTGCTGTGCCATTCTGACATGGTGAGAGGATTGGTTCCTTCCATTGTTGGATGTAAGAGCAGTGACATGGTGAGAGGATTGGTTCCTTCCATTGTCAGGATGCCACATCCAGCATGAAAAAGGGTTGGCTCTATGAAGACACATCTAGTATGAAAAAGGACTAGCTCTGTGTGGATGACACATCCAGCATGAAAAAGGGCTGGCTCTGTGGAGGCTCATTTAGTATGAAAAATGACTAGCTCTAAGTAGCTGCCACATCTGGTATGAAAAAGGACCAGCTATGTGATGCCCTACCTAGTATGAAAAAGGACTAGCTCTGGGAAGGCTCATCTGGTATGAAAAAGGACTAGCTCTGAGTAGCTGCCACATCTGGTATGAAAAAGGACCAGCTCCGTGATGCCTCATTTGGTATGAAAAAGGACCAGCTCTGTGATGCCTCATCTGGTATGAAAAAGGACCAGCTCTGTGATGCCCTACCTAGTATGAAAAAGGATTAGCTCTGGGAAGGCTCATCTAGTGTGAAAAAGGACTAGCTCTGAGTAGCTGCCTCATCTGGTATGAAAAAGGACCAACTCTGAGATGATACATCCAGTATGAAAAAGGACTGGCTCTGTAGAGGTTCCTATGACGAGAAGAATCAAGAGATAACACCTGTGATGATGCCTAGTGATGATCCAGATCAAGTGATGATGATATAGATCTAGTGATGATGATCCAGATCGAGTGATGATCCAGATCTAGTGATGATGCCCAGAGATGATCCAGATCAAGTGATGATCTAGATCCAGTGATGATGCCCAGAGATGATCCAGATCAAGTGATGATCTAGATCTAGTGATGATGCCCAGAGATGATCCAGATCAAGTGATGATCCAGATCTAGTGATGATGTCCAGTGATGATCCAGACCGAGTGATTATCTAGATCTAGTGATGATGATGATCCAGATCGAGTGATGATCTAGATTCAGTGATGATGATCCAGATCGAGTGATGATCCAGATCCGATGATGAAGATGACTTGAAGATGAAGATGACTTGAAGATAAAGATGATGAGAACTCAATGATGATACATATGATACAGAGAAGAATATTTGTGCTGATACATTGTGTAGAGAGAATACCTTCCTAGTTAAGAGGGAGTGTTGATGTATTTGTAACTTTGGAATGTATTCATCCGTATTTCTTATGTATTGTAACCCGATGTTTATTTCAGGATGTATTGTAATGTATTTGAGTCATGTCATACCTCGTTGTTTATTCCAGGAAGTTTCTATAATGAGAAAGTCATGTCAAGTCATTGTGTGTAACCCTCCTATTGGTCAAGGGTTAAAGTCCCCACAGTTGTGGGGCCCTTGGGTTATTAGACTATCCTTGTGAAGTCGACCCTAGGTGAGTCATTGTAAGTCAGGGAAATAGTCCCCACCATGTGTTACCCTCCTATTGGTTGGAGGAGGCAAAGTCCCCACAAGTGGTGGGGCACTAGGGTTATTAGACACTCCTAGAGATGTCGGCTCTAGTAAGTAATTGTTAAGTGAGGCCGACATGTTGGAGTAGGTTCCAAGTGAACGAAAGAATATAAATAGAGAGTGAGAGCCTCTCTATTTATTATACTCATACACACTCACTCATTGGGGTGCATGAGTGAGAGAGGAGAAGCTCTCTCAGTGAGAGAGAGAGAGACTGTTGCTGTCGGGAGATCACTTACTGTTTTGGGGCTTTTACTGTTTTGGTGCTGATTCTATCTCTGAGGAAGTTGCGGGGTTTTCTCCATTTATGGTTTCCTCGAGGATAAACACTGTGTTCATTGTCTCTTGTGTTGTGCTTATGTTTTATTGCTGTGCATGTTATTCTCTCAATAAAGATCCTAACATAATGCTAGCTTAAATGATGAAATTATAACACCTAATTCTCCTAGATGGGGAGAAGGGAGTCGACAGAGATCCATTAAATTGAATAGAAAAAAAAATATATAAGAAGTTAAATTCATTATCCAACTTACCCATCCCATGTTGAAGCCAAAGGCGTGCAAGATTCTTGTCATGTATTTCCAGCTTAGCTTGTCAAAATATTTGGAGAGATCCATCTTGAGAATCATTCCTTGCGGTTTGGAATATTTTAGAGAATGAATGACCTCGTGTGCAAGAATTACACTGTGAAAAATATGATGACCAGTCTATGTAGCCAGTTTACTCATAGGATATAATGAGAGGAAGGAGATGCCTGAGTCTATTAGCTATTACCTTTGTGATGAGTTTATATATGACATGGCATAGAGTATTAGGTCAACAATTATTGGGGTTAGTTTGATTTTTCTCCTTTGGAATGAGATTTATAAAATTCGCATTGAAGGCACAGTGGATTGTCCTTGAGGTTCTCGAGTCTTCAATAATTTGCTAGAAATATTCGTGTATAAGATCCCAACGATGGTGAACAAATTCCATAGTAAAGCCATCTGGACCTTGAGCCTTTCCCACCTTCAAATATTGAAGGGCCTGATCAACCTCCTCTTGGGAAATGAGACTCATAAGAGCTTTATTTTGATCATTCAAGGCTAGAGAAGGAATGTACTGTGTGATCTTGTTAATTGCCTTTTTGCGATTCGCTTTTCATGAATACATTAGCAAATGTATGAATTGGTGCCATCAATAAATTTGTTCTTTAAAATGAAAAGGCACACAACCATGGGTGGTGTTGTATGCATAGAAGAGAAGGAAATGGGACAATGACAAGAAATAATTTAGACAGTTGAACAGTAGAAGCATGCCCTATCATGATCATTTAAAAGAAAACATGCCAATGATCTATCTCGATAGTTGGGTGCATGGCTATATCATAGAGAAATATGACACTTATGGTCGTTACTTGCATGGTGAAGAGAATTCTCTAAACATAGGGATTAATGGGTGGAGCTACTCTATAATAATCTCTCCATGTACAATGTTCATTTTATAATGTATGTTTGAATTATAACATTTTTTTATGTTTTTATTAATGCTTGGATTGCTAAACATATGATGACATCCATTCTTCACATTTTTTAGGTGCATTTGTTCCCATCTATGTGGGCATATGGGCATCATTTTTGTACTAAGGATATCAATGATGGACATGTCACATTTGGCTGTGGAATGGAGGTCACCTTCGACTATTTTAGTCATGCTATCCATTATGATCAAAACATAATAGAGGGGAAGCTAGTTTATGTAGGAAAGATACAAGAGATCATGCAAGTGTACTTCTCATCTTTCCAATGTGTTATTTTTATGTGAAAGTGGTGGGATACTTTTGACTAGAAAAATGTAAAGGAAGATCATAATATTGGACTAATATGCATCAACTATAAAAAGATTTGGGATGAAAAGAATGAGCCTTATGTTTACTCAAAATACTGAAACTAAGTGTTATTTTACCTGGATATGTTGGATGGAGATTGGTGGTTTGTACTAAGACACGATCCAAGATCAAACCAACTTTTTGAGAACAATGATGTTATAATGCTAAGTGAGGAAGATAATCAAGGTGATGACAACAAATAGTAATATGTACATGTTTTATTTGGATATTTATGTTATGGCTGTAGCATTTTATTATGGGCATCTATAATTGATGAATTTTGTTTTTTCTTCATTTTTATGATGTTGAATATTAAAAGTTAACTGCCATTTACAACCATCATATTGAAAAAAAAAACAATGTGGAACTTCAAGGTCTTTAATGAATTATGAAATATTTCTAATTGTAACATTTGCATGCTGTCTATTTTATAAAATTATTATGGCATTGGATATGAAAACTTATCAACCATTTACAACCACGATGTCGAAGATGAATTAATATTTTGTGGAACTTCAAGCTCTTTTGTAATAATTTTTATTTGTAAAATCTACATGTTCTCTCTTTTTATAAGATTAATATGATCAACTATTATGATGAAGGTCATTTAATAATCAAGTTTGGAACCATGTTTAATCAACATAGCATATCAACATAATGTATAATGACATTAAATAATTAGAAGTTATGACACCCACATTTCAAATCAAATGATTTCATAAAAATAGAGTTAAACTTTATATGAACATCCTCAAACTCAAGAGGTCAAAAACATACTAAGTCATCATATATTATTTAGCATGCCACTTTAGATTGTTTTCATATATTCAACCATAATTCAACTTTACTTTCAAGTGAACAAACGTCCATCAACAAGATAACTTTTTGATGTCCATTGCATTTTATAAACATCAATTCTCCAATTCATGCATAAGAAGAATTACCTTAATCATAAACCAATTATTTATATAAATAATTTATATGCATTCTAGAACATAAATCAATGCAATTAACATTAAGCTTTCAATTATATTTTTAATCAACATTCCACAATTAATAGGGATACCATTCCTCTAACACTACCATCATTTTATCAATAATCAATATTAAAAGCTAAATACCAAAGGATCATGGTTGACATATGAAAATATAAGCATTAAGATAAAGACACCGTAACCCCAATGCCATATTGCTTCTAAAGTAGACACAACCTCCTCTTCTAAAGTAGACACAACCTCCACTTGACCTCACTATCAAGTTATGAATAAATAATATTGAATATGAATTAATGAGATATGAATACATTACAATTTCATGGACCATTTAAATATGGCCTTATGTGCCTTTTCAATGGAATGGTACTCTCTATCTTTTCCATGAATTACATATCAAATTTATTTAATATTTGTTTAATTACTTTTATTTTATTATTTCATTATTTGTTTATTGATAGATTTATATATTATTTTGTTTGTTACATTGCCTTTCCATTCATATGATTTGTCCTTAAAGCATATCTTATAAAACTCTATAATTTAAATATAGTAAGTAAAACCATGGGCTATTTCATAAAACCATGTGTGATTTTATGAATTCTATTCTTTATTTTTTTCTCTCTTTCTCTTGTACATTATTCTTTTTCCCACTTCTTCTTTGTAATATTTTTTTCTTACTTCTTGTTCTCTTCCTCATATTTGGAGTGGAATTAATACTTCTTAAATGAAATTCCAATGGCCTCGACCAATTTTTGGTCAAAACCAAAAACCAATTTTGACTAAAGAAACTCTGAATATGGATGGCTAAAAGCCATTGTGAGGTCAATACCTGAATTCAAGGAAACCTTGACAATTTTGGCCACAACCCGAAATCCGATTCGCTCTGATACCAATATAATATCCGTATCTAGATATTCTCAATCAATAGAAAATAACTTCATTTGGAAAGAATAAATATTGAATATGAATTAATAAGATATGATACATTACAATTTGATGGACCATTTAAATATGGTCTTATGTGCCTTTTCAATGGAATGAACGTCTTTATCTTTTCAATTAATTACATATCAAATTTATTTAATTATTTTTGTTATTATTTCAATATTTTTTTTATTGATATATTTATATATTATTTTGTTTGTTAGACAAGTAGACATAAAAACGCCCACTTAGAAATCTTTCCCTCAAAAGCTACATTTTACATCCACAAGTTCATGCTAAATATTTATTCCATATAGAAAGACATTTGATCCATTTGTATACCTCTCCACAAGTTACACTACTAATAGAGTAAAAAGAGAAACATTAAAAATATATTGTTTTTAATAGTTCTTTAATAGGTGTATTAAAAATATATTGCTTTAATAGTGCATTGACTTTTTTTTATATGTAGGTACATATGCATTCACTTATAGTTGGTTATATAATTGAATATATATGACTATGTAGAACATAGTGAAGATAATAGTTGAATTTGCTCGTTTACTTTGGTCATGCATTTACATCATTATTTTGTTTACATTGATTTTGATATGAATTTAATTTTAACAACAACATTGAACATTTTTTTAAAGATTTTTTGTTCATTATTTAGAGTTTGACAATTTCAAATTGTAAAAAATATTGGCTATTTAAAATCCACATAATCATATGTGGCAAAAATCAATGCTTCAAATGCTTCACCTTTATTGCTTATTAATTTTTTAATAAACATGTTTTAATTTATTTGTCCATTTATTATTATAAATTTCATTTTAGGGATAAGACTCAACCTTATTAAAGCACTTTGAAATACAATATATTTTTAAATTAACATTCAATGAACATGCTGCAGGGTTGGATACAAGGTCAATTACATATTTCAAATTCATTAGAAACTTATGTTATGATTTACCTACTTGCACAAATGAAGTTTTCTAAAACATATTACAACCATCCGTATCTAGTGTAGTAACCTCATCTACTGATTAATGAAAGATTGAAATTCCTTTGAAATGCACTCAAATATGAACTCTTATAAATTCAAAAGACAAAATCCCATTGTAAACAATGTTAATAGGCCTTATGATTCCACAATGAGAGATCTCTTAATGATATATAAGAATTTCAACCATAACAATTTTTCCAATTGTTTTAGTAGTAAATATTAGTCAAAGGATTTTATGGAACAATATTCCAAATTAAATAATTACTTAGTAACATCAACGTGAACATATTATGAAAAGTCATAATATATGAAAATGCATAATTTACAAATCAAACAAGGTGAACATGAACATGATATGAAAATGAATAATATATACATATGAAGTGAAATATACATATCAATAATCAATAGAGATGTCAAGTCATATCTCAAAAATCAAATACACCAAGTAGATCTGCTACTAGATCTAGAATCATCAGATCCATGCACACTAGAAAAGGTAGAGGATAAACCACTATATGTATCAGATAACAATGCAAAGAATATAAATTGATGTATCTCTCCATTGAGATCTATACTAGTCAGAAACATCAGATTGTGTAAATCACGTGGTGCATTAGTGGATGTTGTAGCTGGTGCACTAATGGATGTTGCATCAATGGATGGCGGTGGGTCTGTTGTAGGAGGGGATGGTGGTGGTGGCCCTACTACAAGAGGGGTGGTGGTGGTGGGCATACTGGAGGAGGTGATATCCATGGTGGAACCACAATAAGATTTGAACCCAAAATCCAACGACATCCGACGAAATATAATGTTTTGTTGGATTTAAATTTCAAATTGCGAATTTCGTCAGTTTTCGACACAAGACTTCGTTGGAATTTTGACACACAACTTCAGACATTGTTGGGGTTTTGAAATCCAGCTTCATCGGATTTTTGACCTTAAAGTTCGTTAGATTTTTGACCCAAAACTTTAGGATTTCTCAGATTTTTGACCTTCAACTTCGTCGGATTTGGCATTTTTTTTGCAACGGTAACTAGGGTCATTATCGTCGATTATCCGCAACTATTTAATTTGAAAATATGTAAATTACATAAACATTCTAACATGTTTGCTATAGAAGCGACGGATGGTTTGCGGAAATTATTTTATTCCTTAACGAACGGTTTGAGGAATTATTTTATTCTTCGACAGGCGATTTCTGAAATTATTTTATTTTTTGATGGACCATTTGCGGATATCATTTTATTCTTCGACAGACGGTTTGCGGAAATTATTTTATTCTTCGATAAACGACCATTTGTGGAAATAGTGATGTATGGACCTTGATTTTTTAATATCGTCGCTAGTCTTCATTCAAGTTTTTTTGTGACAAAATGTCAAATAGAAATATTCCTGATCCAAACGAACAAAATTGACAATTGCTTGCTAGATTGTGGGATGCAACGAAAATAAGGGGTGATGGGAAATGTTATTGTCCATATAGTCAATGCAGGGGCTTTAAGAGGAGAATAATATTGATCACAACAACCACAAAACATTGTAGAGAACATGGACACGTTGAGGGGGGGAAAGAATATCGTCCATTTGTAAATTTAGCATTATAAAGTTTTTTTATATTTTTTGCTTTGGTAAATGTATGCATTATTTTAATATTTCTTATATTACTTATATCTATTGATGTATTCATGTAATTATAAAGGAAAGACATACTAGGGCATATCGTCCAGAGGAAGTGCTTTCAAAACAAGTACTGGAGGAACATGGAGCTATGATTACTGGAGAACAAGTTAATGATCATATTGAAGAAGATGATCATATTGATAATGTAGTTGAAGTTAATGGTACAAATACATTGATCCATGCTTCATTTAATGTTAGAATGGACGATGATGATGATGATTATGACCATGAAAATATTGATGACTTCGATGATGTTCATGATATACCTCTTCTTGAGAAGGAATATGAACCCCTTTATGAAGGCTCCAACACAAATCTTCTCTCTTCTATATTGTTGATAATGAACTTGAAGGTTATGAATGGTCTTTCAAACATATTAATCACATGGATGTTAAGGTATGTAAAATAATCCATCACATATATATGATCGTGATAAAGGGTATCTTTGTTCCTCTAATAATTGTATTGTTAATTCATAATTCAAATTAATCCGGATGAAATGTGTTTCATTAATATTATTTATATATTATATTAACTCAATTTTTGTTTTATTTGATGTAGCTTGATAGCTTAATTTTTGTTACCACCATCAAATATTTTACCACGCACATATCGAGATTTATCTGCCATCATGAAATAAATTGGAATGCATTATGAAGCAATTCATTCATGCCCCGATGGACATGTTATATATTATAATCAACATGAATTTGCAACAGAATGTATGGAATGCCATATAAGTAGATATCGAATATATGAAGTAACAAAAAAGGTGCATCGCAAGGTTCTTCATTATATTCCCATTATTCCACGTTTGCAACGACTGTTCAATTGCAAAAACATAGCGCAATTTATGGATTACCATGCAAGGAACATAAGTTAAGATGGCGTCATTCGAATGCCTGCATATGGTTCTGCATTTAGAGATATGGAGGAAAAATGGTCTCACTTTAAAGAAGAACCCCGTAATCTTAGGATTTATTTGGCAGTAGATGGTGTCAATTCATTTGCAGAGATGAGGTCTGTTTACATGGTGTGGCCTATTTTTTTTATCAATAATAACGTTCCTTCAAGGTTGTCAATAAAGAGGGAGCACATAATGTTGTCGATGATTATTCCAGGTATATTGTGTCTACAGTTGTTTTATTTTTAATGTAGAGGTGGCATCTCATTTTTCATATTTTGTTTCCTAATTTCATATATATTTTTTTTATTTTCCTCTTGTGCATGGTTTATTTATTTAAATGTACTCATAATTATATATTTTTTTATGTTCAAATCAATCAGGTAAGTACCAAGTTAAAGATATGAATGTATATATCGAACCTATTATAGGCGAGCTGCTAAGGTTATGGAATGGGATCACTATGTATGATGTATCTAGACCAATACGACAAAGGAAATTTCAATTCCATGCAATGCTTGTATGGACAATACAAGATGCCCTAGGGTTAACCCATTTTTGTGGTTTGTATTTTTAAGTTCCAGTTTAATTGCATTTAATTTTATGAACTAGTTAATATAGTACCATTAATGTATGTTTTTATAAATATTCCATTCATTCTATATATAATTATAATTGACATAGATATTCCATATCTTTATGTAGGTCTTCAGAAAAAGGGAAAATTTGCAGTTTGTGGTCCTAAGATCAAATCACATCACTCAAAAATCTTAAGAAAGGAGGTGTTTGATGAGTATAGGAACTTCCTCTCTAAGAATCAAAGGTATCGAACAAAAAAAAAAATCTATTCAATGGGAAGCAAGAGACTGCATTAAAATCACAGAGAATGACACCTCACTTATGGAAGTTGCAATATAATAGAAATCGTCAAGATGGTATGTATGGATCATCGTATATGAAATGTTATGTATTTTTTTTATTGTGTGTTGTTTATAGTAGTGGCGATTGATTTCTATAATTTCTTTATAAAATATGATTCATGATGTCCATCGTGATCATGAAGGAATTAATGGGCTTCCACGAGAAATGAAAAGTTATCCTAAACAATTCAGCAGGTTTCCCTACTATGAGCACCTACAAATTGCTCATATGTTTGATACAATGCATATAAAAAATAATGTGACTGAAACATTATTTCGACTATTGGAGCTAAGGAGCAACACAGAAAAAAATGTCAAATTTTGCAAAGACATTCAAGAAGGAAACCATGCAATGAAAGACATAATTCAATTTCATAGCAACGAATACCAAATTAATATAAACTCAATTCCATGGATGTTAACGGATCAACAAAGTAATGTTGTAAAAGAAGTCATGTGGAAAATTAAATTTCCCACTGGATTTTATGCGAACATGAAGAATATCATAACAAAGAAAGGTGATTTTGTGGGGGTGAAAACACATGATTGGCATGTCTTCATGAAGGTATCCATATAATTATTGTTTTTTTAATTCTAGTGCATATTGTTGTTATTTTCTTTGTCTACTCTTTGTTTAACAAATTATGTGGTTTGTATATTGTTACCGTATGTTCTACCTCTCTCTCTCCCAAACAACTTTGAAAACAATGTCAAATAAGTTATATATAATCTTGGGAAATACATGAGGTAACTAGCGATTTTTTGCATGTGCTTAGTGTTTGTTTAATTCATCATAGAACTTATATTTGTTTTTTGTGCACTAATTCATGTTATGTAATTTAGTGTTTTTTTGTTAAATGTTGTTATTGGTTTGCGTCACTTGTAGATGGTTGTCATCTAAGGAAATCCATAAAGAAGATATAAAGTATTGGAGGAGAGAAATTCCTCGTCTCATGTGTGAAATGAAGAAGCATCTAGCTTTGACATTTTTCAATGCAGAGGAACACTACCTCATACACCGAGTCGAGGAGATTGAATTGTGTGGACCTGTGCACTCAAGGTCCATGTGGATGGCTGAGAAGAACTTGAAATTTATGAAGGGTTTGGTTAGAAAATGAGCACATGATGAGGGTTCTATGATGGAGGGATATACAGTATGGAAAAACATGTTGTGTATTACTGAATATCTTCCTAATTTAGTGTCAAAGCTCAATTTACTGCATTTGTGATCCGGACTCCAATAATTTTTTTGAAGGGGAGTACCTGAAGGGGAAAGGTAGATCGAGGAAGGCGAAAGGTAATTATTAGCTAGTGGATATTAATTAATATATTACATTTGATTGTTGAATTTTATGTATATATACCATACATATTCTATTTTTACATTCAATACATTGCATCAATTAAGAGTGTATACTCTATCAAGATAATTTATATTTGTATTGAATTTTAGTTTTTATTATCATCAAGCAGTTGGTGAAGAGTGGGATGCAATTCATTTATACATCGCAAACAATCTTCACTGGATGAAGGTATGGATTGAACGATGTGAACAATATGGTCATGGAATATCATGGGAAGGTGTGGCTTCATTGGTTAAAGCAACACATCACAATGGAGATACCAATCTTACACAAAGGGAAATCGATTTAGCATATGGTTTAAAAGATAAGCAGGAAAGCATATTAATCAACCACTCTAATTTTTTTTTTGAAAATTACATATTGATGTACACGTTGATTTTTTCCCTGTATGGTATAAACATGCAATTAATCATAAATATTGAATCATTATGTAATATTTTTGTGTATGACTTGTTGTAGGTAAAACACCATAAGGCTATTGTGTGCAATGGTTGTAGATATCGCATCAAAAAGTTAGATGAAACAAGGAAAACATAATATTGTGGGATATCTGCAGTCTTTGAGGTGACTAATGTTTCCTATAGAAGTGATAGACATCTAGAACTCTCAGAATATCGATACTATGGGTATCTGGAAGATATTCTTCAGTTTGAATTTAACTCTTTCAAGGTAGTTCCGTTAGTTTTCAAATGGTACAAGTATGATTGAATCAATGTGATCCCGATAGAACTATTATTGAACATGATAATGGATTTACCATGGTAAATACAAGGTTGTTTGAACCAGGAACGAAGCCCTATGTTCTTCCAAGCCAATGTGAACATGCATTTTACTTTGAGGTTCCAAGTAAAGCAGGTTGGTCATTTGTTGTGAGACACGATCCAAGGGGAAGGCCGGTAAAGTATAACCTAGAGGAAAGTAATGAAAATGGTCTGGAAGAAGAATACGATGATGAAGATCATGATCAACATGAGTTATATGATCATGTTCCAGAAGAAGATGTCGAAGAATTAGTTGAATCAGATGATGTAGCAGACAATGTCCATGAAGATGATATCAACAATGACATGATGATCGTAACTAACTTAGATGATGATTATGATATGGCCAATCCTTACAATGTTGACTCTGTATATGATGATACAAATGATGACTTGGATGAAGAAGATGATGAAGTCTATTGAAGTGTATAGGGTATGCTTTAATTTATCTACTCTATATATTTTGATTGAATATTGCAATATAAATATTGAATTTAATTGGTACGTGTAAATTTGGCTTGGATATAAATTTGGCATGGTTAGACCTGACACATGCATTTACGATGTGGGAGGGTTTCTAGAATCAAACATGATTAACTCTAACAATTCGAGTTTGTTTTGAAATTTGGCATGGTCATGATAATGACTAACATCATCATAATCATCATCGTCGTCATCATCATCATCATCATCATAATCATAATCATTGTCATATTCATTGTCAAACAATATGAATGACGCATGCATTGACGGTAAGGGAGGGTTTCCAGACTCAAACATCATCATCATCATCGATGTAATCATAGCTAACATCATCATAATAATAATCATCATCATGATCTTCATCATTTCATATGACATCAACATCGTGATCACCATCTTCATCATCATCATCATCATCATCATCATCATCATTGTCGTTGTCATAACTAAAAACATCATAATCATTGTCATCACCATCGTCATCATCATAATCATCATCATCATCATTGTCATCATCATCATCATCATCGTAGTCATCATCATCATCATCATCATCATGATCGTCATCATCATCATCGTCATCATCATCATCTTCCTCATCATCACCATATTCATATTCATCATCATCATCACTGTCATCGTCATATTGATCGTTAAATGTGACTGAAACTTGAGGTTCATTGTCATCACCATCTTCATCTTCATCTTCATCATCATCGTCATCATCATCATTTCCATCATCATCATCGTCATTAAATAATTAAATAAACAAATAAAACAATACATAAAAAAATAATTTAAAATAATAAAAAATAACATATAAAAAAAATAAACAATAAAACAAAACATATAAAAATACACATTTAAACTAATTATAAACAAATAAAAAAATACATAAAATATAAAAAATATAAAAAATAATAAAAAAAAACAAAAAAACAAAAAAACAAAACATATAAAAATGAAAACAAACATGTAGACCGATTTTTCACTTACCTCGAGTTGAAATCATTCCGCGTGTTGATTTTTTCATTTACATATAAAAATCATACTGTGCGTTGCATTTTTCACTTCCTGAGTTCCCTCGCAAAGCCGGTTCCTTCACGAGTTGAGTTCCCTCACAGAGTTGGTTCCTTCACTTCTTTGCTCTACGGTTTCTTCAGGGTTATTCCTTCACAGAGTTGACTACATAAAGTTTACTGTAGTATTCTCTGCACGGGTTTGTGATTGACCCATCGTGACTGGTTTTAGGTCTTCATTGTGACTGGTGCTAAATTGACTGCAAATATGTCTTGGGTTAATACAAATTTCTATCCCTTTTTTCCACTCCATCTCAGAAACTACAACTATAAATGTGGGAGTGATGTAGCTAATAGTTTTGGGAAAATGGAATATTTCAATAGTATAGCTAACGCAGGGATATTCAATACCCCTGCTCTTTCTCTTCAATTATTTGAAGCTTATCTACTTTCTCAAGCGTTGCATGGGAAAATTGGTGTGCACCAGCATTGGTTGTGTTGGTCAAATATCTACCTTACCCACCCAACTGTATTATGAATACACTAACAAGTTACTCTTCCAACCTGAAAGTAGTTGAGTCAAGAAGATTGTTCCTGAGCTGCCTTAACGAAATAGTGGCACAACTTGCTTCGAAAGCCCATTTATTCATCCATCCTGAAACGACCACCCTTTATACCCCCCTGTTCAATTTTATTTCCTCCATAATGACCTCCACTCTAGCCATAATGGTCCTTCCATAGTATGACCTATTCGGTCTTGTTCGAGAACCATGGTGAACCCATGAGTTGGAAGAATCTATCTATTAGCACTAACATGTTACTATGCCGACCCGAGTTTCCCACCAGCCTCATCTCCTTCCAACAACTTCTTCAATTCCCATCGTATTCAATCCAAAATATAGATGCACTTAATTGGGCGCATTTGAAAATCCCACTCAAACATGTCAACACTCCTTCAAACATTTGATCGCCATCCAATCTATTCAATTTACCATTACAGTCTCATTCTCGTCGACTCTATCTGTAAATCTGAGTCTTTCCACAACCATTCAAGAAATACCATTATTATAATTAAACTAAAACTTTTAATAAAGAATAATCCTTACTAGACTCCAAATGCATAGCCTATAGGTGGTTACATTGTTCCTTGTATCAAATAGAGAAGCGTATAATGCCTCCGATTGCTTTAAATGTGTTTTATTGCTGAAAGAGTGTACCCATTTGAAGTTTATGAACACAAGGGTTGTCAAAACGAAGCTAAATAGTCAGCTGCAACTCAGGTGCAACTGTCATGTAGATTACTATTAGCTAAATAGTCAGTTGCAACTCAACTGTAACTGTCCTGTAGATTACTATTAGCTAAACAATCAACTGTAACTAAGCTGCAATTGTCTTGTAGATTACTGTTAGCTAAGCAGTCAGGTGCAACTCAGTTGCAACATTCCTACAGGTGAAAATGTCTGAAGTTAAATATTTGCGTGTGTTACTAAGAGTAAGAGCAACACTCCCCTGCCTTCCCACAATTTAGGGTTGGTTAATTATCTGACGGTCCCCAAAATGTGCCTAGAATTACTCAGTTTTGGGGATGGTTGCATGACTAATCAGTTCACCTAGAACTGCCTCCTCATGCCCCAAACTGCTGATGATGGGTTGCTTATGTTCTCAACAATCACGTCATCAAAAGAAGAAGGCATGTGCATAACTTTAGTGTTTAATGAATAGAGAGCATGTTTTATTTATTACATCACATCAATAGGACCCTAGCTAAATAAAAGACCTGTTATATACACATAGAAAAGCTATTCCTTACTATTATGTTTTCCACACATATACACGTACACTATTTGTTGAGATAATAAAATATTGAAATCCCTTTTTATAGGGGGCACTATTATTCATCGTTGTACAAGGTTTTTTCAATGTGGAATTTTCTCTAGTCGATAGTAGAGATGACGTGCTCCACAAAGGGCCTTCACGCTGAACATTCAATCTCTTCTCAAACGTCTTATGCACTATTCCAGTTTGGAATGGATTATGAAACTCCCTCTACATTTTTTTAGTTAGGTTTCCCTTCAAGTAATAGGTGGATTTATTGAAAGATATGTCAGATTTCTAACACAAGTTTTCATTGTCGAAAACTGCCGAAATTTATCCAACATTTAAAAAGAAAGAGGATTGTCATATTGATGACAACAATATGTTGAAAATCACACATCTAAACTGTTGGATTCTGTGTTAAAAAATGCTAGTGTGCATGTTAACCTAAACTACCACATAAGAACTACATATGGAATATATATCCTACATGTAACAATGTGGCTCATGATTGATGCATCGTAAGGCCTTGAGACAACACATAATCTCTATGGCGGGAATATTCTTTCAACTTCATGAAGTCTGATATGTTTTTATTTTGAGATTTATAACATAGATAACGGATCTCTTGTCCCACACCATGGTATAGGGTTTAAATTTATGGCCTAAGTTCACACCATTTGTTTACAGGGTCATGTACCATCATGATGCCCTTGACTATCACATAACATGAATCTTATTTGAAAATATCTAGTCTACATGTGATATATGGTCATCATTTTGAAGACTTGCGCATATGGGGATGGTTCTTGATGCGTGGCTTAAATTTATGGCCTAAGTTCACACCATTTGTTTACAGGGTCATGTACCATCATGATGCCCTTGACTATCACATAACATGAATCTTCTTTGAAAATATCTAGTCTACATGTGATATATGGTCATCATTTTGAAAACTTGGGCGTATGGGGATGGTTCTTGATGCGTGGCTTAAAATATAGTCAAAACTTTGGTCTTAGGTTGTAACATTTTCCTCTAAAGCTCATGCTCCATACATGGGGCCCCAAATTACCACCACAAGCACTCCATAGGGAATATTTGGCATGTAAATTGGATATGGTCATGGCAATTTTGAGGTTTAGAACAACATGGATGGTTATAAATGATACAAAAGTAAAGGTTTCATGATCCATAATTTGTGGGGTCCTTAGCCACTACATAGGCCTTATAAATGGGAACTTTGTCATGTGAGTAGGATATGGTGTCCATTTAAAGTTCGTTACACCAAGTCGAGTTCAATGCCAAAAATGTAGGTTGTTGCGTCAAAAAATTTAATGTACTCTAAGGTTCTTCATGGGAACTAGGAATGGTTCTCATGTCCTGAGCTATCATTCATGGACAAATTTTAGGTCCTTGTCGATGACGATGATTATGATGAGGATTAAATTTTTATTTTGATTAGGGTTTGCTCAAGATGTTAAGGGATTTAGGCATCGAGGGTTTATAAGGATTCAAGGTTATGGTTTAACTAGGTTATGGTCACTATGGTCATTATGGTCACATTAGGGGGTTAGGGAGTTGGGGGGGGGGGTTAAAAAACCACCTACAAAATTTATTAGGATTGGAATTTTCTTTACCTATCTTGATAGTTTGGGATATAAGGTTATACATAATTCAATGCTTAGTTGTTAGGGGTTTTAGTGGTTAACTTCCTTATGGTCATGTTATAATGTATGCATTGTGCAAAATACATAATCATTATGGTCACACTATGGTCACTATGGTCACCTTAATTAGGAATTAAGGCTTTAGGGTTGAGAGCTTAGTTCATTAATGGGTCAGGGGATTTGGGTACTGGGGGTTTATAAGGAGTTAGGGTTACAATTCACTAGGGTTATGGTCACTATGGCCATTAAGGTCACATTGGGGGGTTAGGAGTTAGGTGTATAAGGAGGTTTAGGTTTAAGGGGTCAAGGGATTAGTTATTAGGGGTTTTAGTGGTTAGGGGCCTTATGGTCACATTATGTCATATGAATGTGTTACATAATATACATAGTCACTATGATCACTATGGTCACATTTAGTGGTTAGGGGAATCATAGGTTGGGGTTTAGCACGTTAAGTGATTAGGGGATCTAGGTTTATGGGGCTTATAAAGAGTTAGGATTAGGGTTTAATGGGATTATGGTCACTATGGTCAATATGGTCACATTTAAGAGTTAGGGGCTCAAAACTGTCAACACTCCTTCAAACATTCGATCGCCATCCAATCTATTGACTTCACCATTACAGTCTCATTCTCGTCGACTTTGTCTGTAAATATGAGTCTTTACGCAATCCTTCAAGAAATCCCATGATTATAATTAAACTAAAACTTTTAATAAAGAATAATCCTTACTGGAATACAAATGCATAGCCTGTAGTTGGTTACGTTGTTCCTTATGTCAAATATAGAAGCGTATAATGCCTCCGATTGCTTTAAATGTGTTTTATTGCTGAAAAAATGTATACGTTTTAATTTTATGAATGCAGGGGTCATCGAAACGAAGCTAAACAGTTAGCTGCAACTATCCTGTAGATTTTTGTTAGCTAAACAGTCAACTGCAACTGTCTTGTAGATTATAGTTAGCTAAACAGTCACCTACAACTTAGCTGCAACCGTCCTATAGATTACTGTTAGCTAAGAATTCAGTTGCAATAGTCCTATTGGTGAAAATTTATGAAGTTAGATATTTGTGTTTTTTGCTGAGAGTAAGGGCAACACTCCCTTGCCTTCCCACAATTTAGGGTTGGTTAAGTACCTAACAATCACCCAAATGTGCCCAGAATTACTCAGTTTTGGGGATGGTTGCATGACTGATCAGTTCACCCAGAAATTCCTCCTCATGCCCCAAACTGCTGATGAAGTGTTGCTTATGTCCTCCACAGACATGTCATGAAAAGAACAAGGCATGTGCATAATTTCAGTGTTTAATGATCAGAGAGCATGTGCTATTTATTACATCACATCAGTAGGACCCTGGCTAAATAAAAGACCTGTTATATACGCATTGGAAATTTATGCCTTACTATTATGTTTTCCACACATATACGCTTACACTATCTGTTGATATAATAAACTCTTGAAAGCCCTTGGTATAGGGGGCACTATTATTCATCATTGTACAAGGTTTTTTCAATGTGGAATTTTCTCTAGTCGATGGTAGAGATGACGTGCTCCAGAAAGGGATTCTGAACCTCCCTCTACATTTTTTTAAGTTAGGATTCCCTTCAAGTAATAGGTGGATGTCTTGAAAGATGTGTCGGATTTCTGACATGTGTTTTCATTGTCGAAAAACTACCAAAATTTAACCGACGTTTAAAAAGAAAGAGGATTGTCGAATTGCCGACAACACTATGTTGAAAATCAGACATCTAAGCCATCAGATTTTGTTTTAAAAAATGCTAGCGTGCATATTAACGTAGACTACCACATAAGAACTATGTATGGAATATCTAGCCTACATGTAACAATGTGGCTCATGATTGATGCATCGTAAGGCCTTGAGACAACACATAATCTCCATGGAGGGAATATTCTTTCAACTACAAGTGGGATATGTTTTTATTTTTATATTTATAACACAGATAATGGATCTCTTGGCCCACACCATGGTATAGGGTTTAAATTTATGGCCTAAGTTCACAACATTTGTTTACAGGGTCATGTACCATCATGATGCCCTTAACTATCACATAGCATGAATATGTGTAGAAAATATCTAGTTTACATGTGATATATGGTCATCATTTTGAAAACTTGTGCATATGGGGATGGTTCTTGATGCGTGGCTTAAAATATAGTCAAAACTATGGTATTAGGCTATAACATTTGCCTCTAAAGCTCATGCTCCATATGTGGGGCCCCAAATTTCCACCACAAGCACTCCACAGGGAATATTTGGCATGTAACTTGGATATGGTCATGGCCATTTTGAGGTTTAGAACAACATGGATGGTTATAAATGATACCAAAGTAAAGGTTTCATGAGCCATAATTTGTGGGGTACTTAGCCACTACATAAGCCTTATAAATGGGAACTTTGTCACGTGAGTAGGATATGGTGTCCATTTAAAGTTCGTTACACCAAGTCGAGTTCAATGCCAAAAATGTAGGTTGTTGGGTAAAAAACTTTACTGTACTCTAAGGTTCTTCATGGGAACTAGGAATGGTTATCATGGCCTGAGCTATCATTCATGGACAAATTTTAGGTCCTTGTCAACGACAATGATTATGACAAGGATTAAATTTTTATTTTGATTAGGGTTTGGTTAAGGGTTTAGGGGATTTAGGCATAGGGGGTTTATAAGGAGTCAAGGTTATGGTCACTATGGTCATTATGGTCACATTAGGTGGTTAGGGAGTTGGGGGGGAAGATTAAAAAACCACCTCAAAAAGTCATTAGTATTGGACTTTTCTTTACCTATCTTGATTGTTTGGGATAGAAGGTTTTACATAATTCAGTGCTTAGTTGTTAGGGGTTTTAGTGGTTAGGTTCCTTATGGTCACGTTATGATGTATGCATTGTGCAAAATATATAATCATTATGGTCACACTATGGTCACACTATGGTCACCTTAATTATAAATTAAGGTCGTTAGGGGTTAGGGCTTAGTTCGTTAATGGGTTAGGGGATTTGGGATTAGGGGGGTTATAAGGATTTAGGGTTATAGTTCATTGGGGTTATGGTCACTATGGCCATTAAGTTCACATTAGGGGGGTTAGGAGTTAGGTGTATAAGGGGGTTTATGTTTAAGGGGTTAAGGGATTAGTTATTAGCGATTTTAGTGGTTAGTGTCCTTATGGTCAAGTCATGTCATATGAATGTGTTACATAATATACATAGTTACTATGGTCACTATGGTCACGTTTAGTGGTTTGGTGCCTTAGGGGTTAAGGGAATCATGGGTTAGGGTTTAGTGCATTAAGTGATTAGGGGATCTGGGTTTATGGGGCTTATAAAGAGTTAGGATTAGGGTTTAATGGGTTTATAGTGACTATGGTCACATTTAACACTTAGGGGCTCAAACCTGTCAACACTCCTTCAAACATTCGATCACCATCCAATCTATTGACTTCACCATTACAGTCTTATTCTCATTGACTCTGTCTGTAAATCTAAGTCTTTCCACAATCCTTCAAGAAATCCCATGTTTATAATTAAACTAAAACTTTTAATAAAGAATAATCCTTGCCAGACTCCAAATGCATATCATGCAGGTGGTTACGATGTTCCTTATGTCAAATAGAGAAGCGGATAATGCCTCCGATTGCTTTAAATGTGTTTTATTGCTGAAACAATGTATCAGTTTTTATTTTATGAACACAGGGGTCATCAAAATGAAGCTAAACAGTCAGCTGCAACTCAGCTGCAATTGTCATGTAGATTACTCTTAGCTAAACATGTTGTTGTAAATGTAACTTCAGAATGTATTCACTTGTATATCTTATGTATTGTACTCCGATGTTTATTCCGGGAAGTGTTTGTAATGTAATTGAGTCATGTCATGCCTCGATGTTCTGATCAGGAGATTCTATAATGTAAATAAATCATGTCAAGTCATTGTGGGTAAACATCCTATTGATCAAGGGTTAAAGTCCCCGCAGTTGTGGGGCCCTAGGGTTATTAGACTCTCCTAGAGAAGTCGGCCCTGGTGAGTTATTGTCAAGTTAGGAATTAGTATAAATAGAGAGTGAGCCTCTCTATTTATAAAACATTCACTCACACTTAGTTGTAGCGCATAAATGAGAGAGAAGAAGTTGCTGGGACAAGAGAGAGAGAGGCTACTGCTGTCGGGAGATCATCTTACTATTTTGGGGTTTTACTTTTGGTGCTGATTCTATCTCTGAGGAAGTTACGGGGTTTTCTCCTTTATGGTTTCCCAAGGAAAAACTTTGTGTTCATTGTCTCTTATGTTTGATTATTGTCCTTGTTATTCTCTCAGTTAAATATCCTAAGATAATGCTAGCTTAAATGATAAAAATCTAACATGGTATCAGAGCTAACATGAGAAGAAGACGATGTGTAGCTGCGGAAACTAGGGCTTCCTACTTTTTGGGTCTCTCTCCACAGATTTTCAGCAAAAGAGGGTTGGATTGACTCTCCTCTCTAGGGTGCATCTTTCTGTCGAAGCATAATCTGATTCTGAGTATTTTCATTTTTTGACCTAACACTATTGCCAGAAATTAGGGATTTCCATAGAAGTGGAATTTTTGAGCGAGACCAGGCCTGGATTGATCTCCTCCTCAAAATCGAAGTTTAGAGATCAAGATCAAAGATTTTGGTTGGATAGAACTCTAGGAAAGTCAAATCCTAATCTGCTCCTAAACCAGCTCTGCAAAATTTAGCGCCAGATCCAGATCTGACATCTTAACCTGGTAAGATGTAAATATTTTGTATTTCCATTTGAGGTTCTCATTTAAGATGTCACATCATACCAAGCTTGATGAAAATCTTGAGGGAGCTGATAAATTTCGAGCTTGGAAGTATAGGATCTCCATGGTCCTAGAAGAAAATGAGTTGGACTCCTACATCAATGAGGAGGTTCCAGTTCCAGAGGGAGATGAGGCTAAGTCATTAGATAAAAAGAAATTGGTCATGGCTAAGAGGATTATTGCTGATTCAATCAAGGATCACCTTATACCATAGGTTTCCTCCCTAAAGACACCTAAAGCTATGTTTAATGCCTTGACCAAACTGTTTGAGGGAAAGAACATAAACTGGAAGATGACCTTGAGGAACCAGTTGAAGAATGTGAAGATCCAGAATACAGAGACCATACAGTCATACTTCACAAGGGTCTCCCAGATCAAATAAAAACTTGAAGCAGTGGATGAAGAAGTGGAGAATGCAGAGATTGTAATGACCACCTTGAATGGTCTCCCTAGAACATGGGACTCTTTCATTCAAGGGATCTGTGCCAGAAAGAAGCTAATCAAGTTCAAGAGACTATGGGAAGAATGCTTTCAAGAAGAAGCTCAAATAACAGCTCGAGAAGAAAAGATGGGAAGTGAATATCAAGGTCTCATAGTACAATCCAAGAAGAGAAAAACAAATCATCACAGAGGTAAGCATTCTCATCCTAATAAATTTAATAAGAATCGACCCAGATTCAGATGCTTCATATGTGATGAAAAAGGAAACTATGCTAAAGAATGTCCTAAGAACCCAAATGTATCTCACAAGAAGAAGGGAAACAAGAGAAGACATCATGCTCATGTTGCAAAAGATGATGAACCCTCCATAAAGAGAATCAAGCAAGAAAGTGACGATTCTTCAAGTGATGAAGAATATGTTTTGATTTCTGCTCTCATGGGAAACATCACACATGGAAGCAATGATTGGCTTATAGATAGTGGGGCTTCCAAACATATGACAGGATTCAAAGAATCCTTTGTGAAACTATCAGAACATGAATCACCCCACAAGGTGAAGCTTGGAGATGACTACCAGTATCCAATAAAAGGTAGTGGGGAATCCTCCTATAAGCTAGACTCTGGAAATTTTGCAACAATGAAGGATGTATTGTTCTTACAAGGACTAAAGAAGAACCTCCTCTCCATATCTACATTAGACGCAAAAGGCATGAGGGTTGCATTTGTAGATGGCCAAGTTATCATGTAGCCAAAGGGGAAGACTATTGATGATGCAGTAGTAATTGGGGAACAAGAGGGAGGTCTATACAAATTGAAGGGCCATCCAGAACAAGCCTTGATCCATGAATCGGTAGAACCAAATGAAATTTGGCATAGAAGGCTTGCACATTTGCACTACAGAGCACTACCACTTGTAAGCAAAGCTATTGAAGGACTTCCAGGAATTTAGACAAAGCATGACGGTGTTTGCAAAGGATGTGCAAAAGGAAAGAACATAAAGAAGACATTTCCAAGTAGCGAAAGCAAGGCAAAAGGAATCTTGGAAATTATTCACTTCAATGTATGCGGTCCAATGTCATCTAGTTCATTAAGCGGGTATGTATACTATGTATCTTTTATTGATGATTTTTCTAGGAAGACATGGACATACTTCTTAAAGAACAAAGATGAAGTATTCAACAAGTTCAAGGAATCCAAAGCCTTGATTGAGAACCACACTGAAAAGAAGATCAAGACCTTTTGATCAGACAATGGTGGAGAATTCACATCAAATGAATTCAAAGAATTATGTAAAGATTCAGGGATTAAGAGGGAGTTGTCGACTCCATATAATCCACAACAGAATGGGGTTGCAGAAAGGAAGAATAGAATGATCATGGAAGCTGCATGAGCAATGATTCATGATCAAGATATTCCCATTCATCTATGGCAGAAGCTGCCAGAAAAGAGGTGTATGTATAGAACCATAATCCACACAGAGTACTCGAGAACAAGACACCTGAAGAAGTCTTTTTTGGCAAGAAACCAGAAGTCATCCATCTCAGAATATTCGGCTGTCCAGTGTACATACACATTCCAAAAAAAAGAGGGCAAAGTTAGATCCTTCGGGAAAGAAGGGTATATTTGTGGGATACTCTGAAAGCTTGAAGGCTTACAGAATATAATTTCTAGGATTCAAGAAGATCGACATCAACAGGGATGTAACATTTGACGAAGACTCAGCTTACAACAAATCCAGAAAGAGACCCACTGAAGATCTTGAAGAAACAGAAGCACCCAGAATTCATGACACAACCATGAACGAAGAAATTCAAAAATAAGATAGAGAATTAGAAGAACCTCAAGAAGTTGTAAATCCACCTTAGGAGAAGAATCCTCACAAGAGGAAACCTACTTGGGTACGAGAAGCTATCCAAGGTGTAGAAATATATGGGGCTCCGAAAGAAAATCACAGAGAAAGAAAAAGCACCAGGTCCTGCTTCAGGTATGTAGCCTTGTTATGTGACTTCATCGATAAAGAACCTTCCAACTATGAAGAAGCGACAGAAACGAAAGAATGGAAGGATGTTATGATCGAAGAGTATCAATCGATCATGAAGAATGATGTCTAGGATGTTGTCCCTAGACCAAAGGGGAAGTCTGTTGTAACTTCCAAATGTATCTACAAGATAAAGCATGCTGCAGACGACAACATAGAAAAATATAAAGTGAGATTTGTGGCTTGTGGCTTCTCCCAGAAAGAAGGAATAGATTATGAAGAAACTTTTGCACCTGTAGCCAGATACACTTCCATCAGATTAGTACTTGCTCTGGCTGCAGTGATGAAATGGAAGATACACCAAATGGATGTCAAGACTGCTTTCTTGAATGGTGTAGTGGAAGAGGAAGTGTATGTGGAGAAGCCACTCAATTTTGAGACACATAATAGGGAGACACATGTGTGTAAATTGAAGAAATCCCCATATGGTTTGAAACAGGCACCCAGGACATGGTACGACAGAATTGACAACTTTCTATCCAGTTTGGGCTTTACCAAGAGTAAAGCAGATTCCAACCTTTACTACAAGGTTGAATATGGTAACGCAATGATACTCCTACTGAATGTATATGATATGTTTGTGACAGGTATGGATTGGTTGATTTCTGATACGAAGAGGAAGCTTGCTGCCAAGTTTGAAATGAAGGACTTGGGGATGATGCACTATTTTGTAGGCATGGAGGTGTGGCAGAATGTAGATGGAATTTCCATGGGACAAGGGAAGTATATAGTAGAGATCTTGAAGAGATTCAGGATGATGGATTGCAAGGCCATGACCACACCTATGGCATCAAACCAGAAGCTATTAAGCGATGCTTCATTAGAGTCGGTTGATGCTACAATGTATCGTCAGATGATTGGGTCCTTGATATGCCTGAAAAATACAAGACCAGATATTTGCTTTGCTGTGAACACCTTGAGCTAGTTCTTGGCAGATCCGAGACGTGTTCACTTGATTGCCGCAAAGCATATTCTGTGGTACCTAAGTGGTACCATTGATTATGGGCTCAAGTATAAGGTTGATCATAAGATTAAGTTGGAAGGTTATGTTGATTCAGATTGGGCAGGAAGTGCCATCGATAGAAAGAGCACCTCAGGGTGTTGCTTCAGTATGGGATCAGATGTGATCTCTTGGTTTAGCAGGAAGCAGTCCTATGTGGCACTGAGTACAGCTGAAGCAGAGTATGTTGCAGCTTGTTTAGCTAGTTGTGAGGCAGTATGGCTGAGGAAGCTACTGTTTGATTTATTTGATCTCTAGTTGGATGCTACTTGTATATATTGTGACAACCAGAGTTGTGTAAAGTTTTCAAAGAACCCAGTGTTCCATGACAAGCCAAAGCATATCGAGATCAAATATCACTATATCAGGTATATGGTGCAGAGAGGAGTAGTGAGGCTCCAATATGTTGTGACATATGAATAGATAGCTGATGTCTTGACTAAGCCATTGTCCAGAGTGAAGTTTGAGTACTTCAGGGAGAAGTTTGGTGTTCTCCAGATCGAGGTTCCCTCCAAGGGGAATTGATGAGTCTGTGAGCCATTTTGACATGGTGAGAGGATTGGTTCCTTCCATGGTCAGATGTGAGGGCTAATACATTTTGTCATGGTGAGAGGATTGGTTCCTTCCATGTTAGATATGAGTGATGAGCCATTCTGATGTGACTATAGGATTGGTTCCTACATGATCAGATATAAGTGCTAAATTCCATTCTCTGGGAGAATGGAGGCACCTGTTCAGTTACCAGGAATTTGTTCAGTCTAGGACTGACACTCAGCCTGAGGTTGAGAGCCTTTCTAACATGATGTGTGAATAAAAGTTTCCTATCATGATGTGTGAATAAAGTTTCCTATCATGATGTGTGAATAAAGTTTCCTATCATGGTCAGATATAAGTGCAGAGACTTTCTATCATGATGTGTGAATAAAGTTTCGTATCATGATGTGTGAATAAAGTTTCCTATCATGGTCAGATATAAGTGCAGAGCCTTTCTGACATGTTGTGTGAATAAAGTTTTCTATCATGGTCAGATATAAGTGCTGAAGAAGATGAAGACCTACTTGGAGGCTAGGCCTACAACTAGCATGAAAAAGGGCTGGTTCTGTAGAAATTCCTGTGATGAGAAGAATCAAGAGATAGCACTTGTGATGATGATCCAGTAGAGATGAGCCAGATACAGAGATGATCTAGATCTAGAGATGTTCTAGATCCAATGATGATCCAGATCGAGTGATGATCTAGATCCTATGATGATGATCCAGATCCAGTGAAGATGACTTGAAGATGAAGATGACGAGAACTTGATGATGATCCAGATGATATAGAGAAGAAGACTTGTGATGATAAATTGTGTCGAAATAATACCTTCCTAGTTAAGAGGGAGTGTTGTTGTAAATGTAACTTCGGAATGTATTCACTTGTATATCTTATGTATTGTACCCCGATGTTTATTCTGGGAAGTGTTTGTAATGTAATTGAGTCATGTCATGCCTCGATGTTTCAATTGGGAGATTCTATAATGTAAACAAGTCATGCCAAGTCATTGTGGGTAACCCTTCTATTGATCAAGGGTTAAAGTCCCCGCAGTTGTGTGTTGATGCATATGTAACTTCGGAATGTATGCTTCTATGTATATTATGTATTGTAACCCGATGTTTATTTCGGGATGTTTCTATTATGTATTTGAGTCATGTGGTCATGCCCCGATGTTCTGATCGGGAGGATTAGTAATGTAATCAAGTCATATCAAGTCATTAGGTAAGTCCCCACAGTTTCGGGGCACTTGAGTTATTATACACTAATTAAGGTGTAGGCTCGAGTAGTAATTATTAGGTTGAGCCTATGTGTGAAAAGGCAATTCAAGTGAACGGATGAATATAAATAGAGAGTGAGAGTCTCTCTATTTATCACATTGGGAAATACATCACTTGCTCTCCCAAGTGTGGCGCACTACTAAAGAAGGAAATTTTGGGACTAGACAGAAGAAGAAGACTACTGCTGTTTTGGGAGATCTCTTACTGTTTTGGTGCTGATTCTATCTCTAAGGAAGTTGCGGGGTTTTCTCCTTTATGGTTTCCCCGAGGAAAACTCTTTGTGTCTCTTGTCTCTTGTGATGTGCTTATGTTTTATTGCTGTGCTTGTTATTCTCTTAGTGAAAAGATCCTAAGATCATAATGCTAGCTTAATGTGATGAAAAACTAACATGGTATCAGAGCTAACCTAAGAAGAAGACATTGTGCAGCTACAGGAACTATGGCTTCCTAGTTTGTGGATCTTCCTCCACATATTTTCAGCAAAATTAAGGTGGAACAACTCTCCTCCTTAGGGCGCATCTTTCTATTGAAGCAGAATTTGATTCCGAGCATTTTCAGTCTTCGATGCGGAAATTAGGGCTTTCGACAGAAGATGAATTTTTGAGTGAGATCAGAATAGGGTTATTCTCCTCATCAAAACCGAAGTTTAGAGACCTGGATCAAGAAATTTGGTTGGGTAAAACTCCAGGAAAGTCAAACCCTAGTTTGACCCTGAGCTAGGAGAAACCCTAAATACTAAAACTGCTAAGTTTTGGTACAGTCGCTATATTATGAGATTGGAAAAGTATCAGAAGCTGAAAATTTCAGGGGCCAAATATAAAATCCTGATGAAGCTTTTATCCAAAAATCAGACTCAGATTCGCTGTACTCCAGGAGATATGATCTCTCCAAGTTAGGGTTCCAGCCTCTTCCAGAATTCATCCCTGAACAGGACATCTAGGGAGATCTGCAATATCTTGAGCTACAGAGGTCCAAATGGAATTACTGAAGATTTTACAGAAAGGGCACGGACTGTACTTTTGGTGGTCCAAATATAATACTCAGAAGATGAATCAGTGACACGTGTCATGCCGTACAACTTTGCTGTTCTGAACAGTCCTGTAACAGGTCACCTTGGGAAAAGGATCATAAATCCCAAATGGTGAAACCAATTCTGATGAAACCTATGGTGTTGGATCAAGGACATGCGAGGTTACCTCAGTGCGAAATTTCAAACACAGAGAAGCAGTAATTTCAGAGATATCACAGAAACAGTAATAGGCATTTCTGCAGAAGAAATTGGAAAATTAGGGCTTCCTGTTCCGGGAGCTTCCCTCCACTGTTTTCAGAAAAGGAGTACATTGGACAGCTCCATTTGAAGAGATATATCTGTTCATCCAATCAGATCTGAAAGATTCCATGTTTTGAAAATTAGGGTTTCTGTGACAAACCCTAGATCAGCGAACTCCAGGACAAGGACGGACACCTCAAATCGGTAAGATCTAATCCTTTGCTATTTCCATTTGAGGTTCTCATTTCGAAGTGATCTATCACATCAGCTTGATGATAAGCTTGGTGAAGTTGACAACTTCCAAGCATAGAAGTATTTTATCTCTCTGGATTGGACAACTACATGAGTATAGAGGTTCCCGTTTCAGAGGGAGACGAGGCCAAATAAGACATCATGCTCATGCTGCAGAGGATGATGAACCATCCATAAAGAGATCAAGATATGAAAGTGAAGATTCTTCAAGCAAGGATGAATATGTTCTGATATCAGCTCTCACAGGTAACATTAATCATGGAAGTGATGATTGGCTTATAGACAGTGGAGCTTCCAAACATATGATGGGATTCAAGGAGTCCTTTGTAAGTCTGTCAGAACATGAATCACCTCATAAGGTGAAACTAGGAGATGAATACCAATATCCAATAAAAGGTAGTGGGGAATATTCATACAAGATAGACTCTGGTAAGTCTCTAACAATGACAGAAGTATTGTTTGTTCCAGGACTCAAGAAGAACCTTCTCTCCATTTATGCAAAAGGAATGCGGGTTGCATTCATAGATGGTCAAGTCATCATATGGCAAAAAGGAAAGAATATCGATGATGCGGTAGTGATTGGAGAATAAGAAGGAGGCTTGTACGAATTGAAGGGCCATCCAGAACAAGCCTTGAGCCATGACATAGTAGACCCAAATGAGCTTTGGCATAGAAGGCTTGCACATGTGCATTACAGAGCACTACCTATTGTAAGCAAAGCTGTTGAAGGTCTTCCAGAATTTCAAGCTATTTGAAGGGACGAACAAAAATCAGAATATGACCTAAAGAAACCAGTTAAAGAATGTGAAGATCCAAAATGCAGAGACCATACAGTCATAAGAGTCTCTCAAATCAAAGAACAACTTGAAGTGGTAAAAGAAGAAGTGAAGAATGCAGAAGTGGTGATGGCCACCTTGAATGGCCTCCCAGGATCGTGTAATTCATTCATTCAAGAAATGTGTTCCAGAAGGAAGTGATTACATTTCAGCAGACTTCAAGAAGAAGAAGAAGCTTGAATCATAAGAAGAGAAGAGAAGATGGTAGCAATTGAATATCAAGATCTCGCCATCCAAAGAAGATCCCTCAAGCAATGAGGAATATGAAGAACTCAACTCTTGAATAACTTCTTATCCTCCTTATCATTTGGATAAGAAACGATGCTATCATGAATGAAGAAGACGATAAAGCTGAAGGCTCAAGAAGGAGTATACCCATGAAACAAATAAAGATAAGTATTCAATTTTCATTTCATGATATTGTTTTGTTATGCATTTGTTTATATTCAGTTATTGTATTATGCATGATAGGATGTTTGCATTAATGACAGTATACTACTAATATGCATGTGATGGGTAAGTAGCTCATGGTGCTATAAAAATTCTCCATTGCTACTTATCTAGAATGAAACCTCTTTGCTGACATATTGGATTAGTGCACAATCTCAATGTTGTCTTGGTAGAGATGGAAGGCATCTAGAAAGTTTCAATGAGATATGGATGAATGTTGTATTGGCTAAAGTAGTTGCATGATCATATATTTATGCATAAGTGTTTGCCAATATAAATATTTCTTATGAAATGTTTCTAACCATATGAATGCATTTGACTTGTAGGAAATATTGCATACATAATCACCTACAAGCAAAGAAGAATGAAGACTTGTTCCAAAGAGCAAGTGACCACAGTTCAAAGACAAAGAATAATATGACGAGTGCAGTGACATCATTGATGCAGAAACTTCCAGCCACCAAGAAGAAAGGGAAGACCGGTTCAAGAAGAATGATGTCAAGGCACGGTATTAAGACCTGAAGAGAAGTTCATAGTTCCATCATGCAGTAGATGGAAACATCGGGGCATACAAAGAAAGATTCGTAGCATGAGGCTTCTCACAAAAAAGAAGGCTTAAACTACGAAGAGACATTTGCAGCCAGTAAGAGTTGAAACACATACATGATGAGATTGATGAAGATCTTAACCTTTGCTACAAGGTTGAAGATGCAAGTCTTTACACTAGATGTTCACATAGAATATTAGTAGCATAGGAAGCTACTTGTCACTCCAGTAGAGAATGTTTCAGTGCATAGAGTACAGAAGACAGAGGGAGTATGATGCTCCGCTTCAGAGGGAGTGACTACAGAAGATCTAAGGTTCGACATGGTACGACAGGATGGGCAGATTACTGATGACTCTAGGCTTTACCAAAAGTAAAGCAGATTCCAACCTTTACTATAAGGTTGAAGATATGTAGATGATCTATTCGTGACAGGTGCAGATGGGTTGATTGCTGATACAAAGAGAAAGCTTGCTGCTGAGTTCGAAATGAAGGACTTGGGGATGATGCATTACTTTCTAGGTATGGAGGTGTGGCAGAGTACAGATGGGATCTTCCTTGGACAAGGGAAGTATGCAGTAGAGATCCTGAAGAGGTTCGGGATGATGGAATACAAGGCGATGGCCACACCTATGGCATCGAACCTGAAGCTATTGAATGATGTTTCGTCAGAGTCTGTTGATGCTACGATGTATCATTAGATGATTAGGTCATTGACGTACCTGACGAACACGAGACCAGATATTTGCTTTGCTGTGAACACCTTGAGCCAGTACTTGATAGATCCGAGAAGTGTTCACTTGACAGCTGCAAAGCATATTCTGATGTACCTGAAGGGTACAATTGATTATGGGCTCAAGTACGATGCGAATCAGAAGATTAACCTGGAAGGTTATGTTGATTCAGATTGGGTAGGCAGTGCCATCAACAGGAAGAGTACTTCGGGATGTTGCTTCAGTATGGGATCAGGTGTGATCTCTTGGTTTAGCAGGAAGCAATCCTGTGTGGCACTGAGTACGGCTGAAGCAGAGTATGTCGCAGCTTGTTCAGCTAGTTGTGAGGCAGTATGGCTGCGGAAGCTACTGTCTGATATATTTTCTCCAGTTAGATGCTACTTGTATACATTGTGACAACCAGAGTTGCGTGAAGTTGTCAGAGAATCCAGTGTTTCATGACAAGTCGAAGCATATCAAGATCAAGTATCACTATATCAGGGATATGGTGCAGAGAGGAGCAGTGAAGCTCCTGTATGTTGCGACGGAGGAACAGATAGCTGATGTATTGACGAAGCCATTGGCTAGGCTGAAGTTCGAGTACTTCAGAGAGAGACTTGGTGTTCTCCAGATCGAGGCTTCCTCCCAGAGAAAGTGATGAGACCCATAGCCATTCTGACATGGTGAGAGGATTGGTTCCTTCCATGGTCAGATGTAAGGGCTGAGCCATTCTGTCATGGTGAGAGGATTGGTTCCTTCCATGTCAGATATGAGTGCTGAGATCCATAGCCATTATGACGAGTAAGTCAGATATAAGGGCTGAGCCATTCTGTCATGGTGGTAGGGTTGCTCCCTTCCATGTCAGATATGAGTGCTGGCCATTCTTTCGAGCAGGATAGATGTAAGAGCAATTGCCATTCTAGGAATGGAGGCACCTGGTCAGTTACCAGGAACACTCAGTGTAAGAACTGAGTAGCCATTCTGATGTGATAGAGGGATGTGTTCCCACTTGGTCAGATGTAAGGGCTGAACCATTCTGCTCATGGCTAAAGGATTAAGTTCCTTCCATGTCAGATGTGAGTGTTGGCCATTCTGACGAGTAGGTCGGATGTGAGGGAAACTGCCATTTTCTAGGAGAATGGAGGCGCCTGGTCAGTTACCAGGTAGCTCAGTCGAGAAGGACTGGGGGCCATTCTGATATGATTGTTGGGATGTGTTCCCCTCATGATCAGATATGAGTGCATGCCCTTCCATCATTGTGAGTAGGATGTGTTCCCGCCTGGATGGATGTAAGTGCTGAGCCTTGTCACAGATGATAGTAGGTGTGTCCTATCGTGCTGGTGACTATAAGTGCTGTGCCATTTCACAGATGATAGTAGGTGTGTCTTATCATGCTGGTGACTATAAGTGCAGTGCCTTTTCACAGATGGTAGTAGGTGTGTCCTATCATGCTGGTGACTATAAGTGCAGTGCCTTTTCACAGATGGTAGTAGGTGTGTCCTACCATGCTGGTGATTGTAAGTGCAGTTCCTTTTCACAGATGGTAGTAGGTGTGTCCTATCATGCTGGTGATTGTAAGTGCAGAGCCTTTTCACAGATGGTAGTAGGTGTGTCCTACCATGCTGGTGATTGTAAGTGCAGAGCCTTTTCACAGATGGTAGTAGGTGTGTCCTACCATGCTGGTGATTGTAAGTGCTGAGCCTTTCCACAGATGGTAGTAGGTGTGTCCTACCATTCTGGTGGATGTGAGCACTGTGCCTTTCCATAGATGATAGTAGGTGTGTCCTATCATGCTGGTGGTTGTAAGTGCTGAGCCACTTCACAGATGATAGTAGGTGTGTCCTATCATGCTGGTGAATGTGAGTGCTGGGCCTTTCTGATGGGATTGTAGTTTACTACATGATCAGATGTGAGTGTTGGGCGTGCCTTTCTGATGAGCAGGTTAGATGTAAGTGCTGGGCGAAGACCTACATGAGGGTAGACCTACAACCAGCATGAAAAAGGGCTGGCTTTGTAGAACTTCCTATGACGAGAAGAATCATGAGATAGCACCAGTGTTGATCCAGATCGAGTGATGATCCAGATCCAATAATGATGATCCAGCAGTGATGATCCAGATCGAGAGATGATCCAGATCCAGATCTAGATCCAGATCGAGTGATGATCCAGATCCAGTCCAGTGATGTTGATCCAGATCGAGAGATGATCCAGATCCAGTGATGTTGATTCAGATCGAGAGATGATCCAGATCCAGTGATGATGATCCAGATCTAGAGATGATCCAGATCCAGTGATGATGTTCGATGATGATCTAGATCGAGAGATGATCCAGATCCAGCGATGATGATCTAGATCAAGAGATGATCCAAATCCAGTGATGATGATCCAAATTGAGAGATGATCCAGATCTAGTGATGATGATCCAGATCGAGAGATGATCCAAATCCGAAGATGACTTGAAGACAAAGATTACTTGAAGACGAAGATGACTTGAAGACGAGATGATCCAGCTGATACAGAGAAGAAGACCAGTGCTGAAAATTGTGTCGAAAGAATACCTTCCTAGTTAAGAGGGAGTGTTGATGTATATGTAACTTCGGAATGTATTCTTCTATGTATCTTATGTATTGTAACCCGATGTTTATTCCGGGATGTTTCTAATATGTATTTGAGTCATGTGGTCATGCCCTGATGTTTCGATCGGGAGGATTAATAATGTAATCAAGTCATATCAAGTCATTAGGTAAGTCCCCACAGTTTCGGGGCACTTGAGTTATTATACACTAATTAAGGTGTAGGCTCAAGTAGTAATTATTACGTTGAGCCTACGTGTGAAAAGGCAATTCAAGTGAACGGATGAATATAAATAGAGAGTGAGAGTCTCTCTATTTATCACATTGGGAAATACATCACTTGTTCTCCCAAGTGTGGCGCACTACTGAAGAAGGAAATTTTGGGACTAGACAGAAGAAGAAGACTACTGCTGTTTTGGGAGATCTCTTACCGTTTTGGTGCTGATTCTATCTCTAAGGAAGTTGTGGGGTTTTCTCCTTTATGGTTTCCCCGAGGAAAACTCTTTGTGTCTCTTGTCTCTTGTGATGTGCTTATGTTTTATTGCTGTGCTTGTTATTCTCTCAGTGAAAAGATCCTAAGATCATAATGCTAGCTTAATGTGATGAAAAACTAACATTGTGGGGCCCTAGGGTTATTAGAATCTCCTAGAGAAGTAGACCTGGTGAGTTATTGTCAAGTTGGGAATTAGTCTAAATAGAGAGTGAGCCTCTCTATTTATCACACATTCACTCACACTCATTTGTAGCACATAACTGAGAGAGAAGAAGTTGTTGGGACAAGAGAAAGAGAGACTACTGCTGTTGGGAGAGCATCTTACTGTTTTGGGGTTTCACTTTTGGTGCTGATTCTATCTTTGAGGAAGTTGCTGGGTTTTCTCCTTTATGGTTTCCCCGAGGAAAAACTTTGTGTTCATTGTCTCTTATGTTTGATTGTTGTGCTTGTTATTCTCTTAGTTAAAGATCCTAAGATAATGCTAGATTAAATGAGAAAAAATTAACAAAACAGTCAGATGCAACTCAACTACAACTGTCCTGTAGATTACTCTTAGCTAAACAGTCAGTTGCAACTCAACTGCAACTGTCCTATAGATTATTGTTAGCTAAACAACCAGATGCAATTTAGTTGCAACAGTCCTATAGGTGAATTTTTTTGAAGTTATAGATTTGTGTGTGTTGTTGAGAGTAAGAACAACACTCCCATGCCTTCCCATAATTTAGGGGTAATCTAAACAAAGCTAAATAGTCAGCTGCAACTTAGATGGAACTGTCTTGTAGATTACTATTAGCTAAACAATCAGCTGCAACTTAGCCACAACAGTCCTGTAGGTGACAATTTATGAAGTTATAGATTTTTGTGTGTTGCTAAGAGTAAGATCAACACTCCAATGCCTTCCCACAATTTAGAGGTCATCTAAACGAAGCGAAACAGTCAGCTGCAACTCAGATGGAACTGTCCTATAGATTACTGTTAACTAAATAGTCAGCTGCAATTTCGCTGCAACTGTCCTATAGATTATTGTTAGCTAAATAGTCAGCTGCAACTTAGCTACAACTGTCCTGTAGATTACTGTTAGATAAATAGTTAGCTGCAACTCAGCTGCAACAGTCTTGTATATTACTGTCAGCTAAACAGTCAGCTGCAACTCAGCTGCAACAGTCATGTAGGTGAAAATTTCTGAAGTTAGAGATTTGTGTGTGTTTTTGAGAGTAAGAGCAACACTCATCTACCTTACTATTTTGTTTTCCACACATATATGCTTACACTATCTATTGAGATAATAAACTCTTGAAATCCCTGTGTATAGGGGGCGCTATTATTCATCATTGTATAAGGTTTTTTCAATGTGGAATTTTCTATAGTCGATGGTAGAGATGACGTGCTCCACAAAGGGCCTTCAAATCGAACATTCAATCCCTTATCACATGTCTCATGCACTATTCCAGTTTGGAATGGATACTGAACCTCCCTCTACATTTTTTAAGTTAGGATTCCATTCAAGTAATAGGTGGATGTCTTGAAAGATATGTCTTGATGTCAGCAGAGCCTTTGGCCACTTTTCCTTTTTTTGTCTGGATCTATAAGGTGGTGGATTTGTTGACTATCGATGCCCTGAGTTATATGTTGGTGTCATCTCACTTGTAGGGTCATCTTAGAGGTGTTTCCTTTCCAAGGGGTGAGAATACGGTGCATAATTAATTTCTAGATGAATCTCTTTTGTCAATGATCATTGTGCAGGAGTCTATTTTGACTACTAGATATTGTTTGACAAAACGTTATTTGAAGTCTTTGGGGCTATTGTTCACAAGACTTACTTCAGGTTGGTTTTTTTTTGATGAGCCACTTGCTTGGATTCCAACCATTTGTAATTTTATTCATCCTAGTGTTATTGTTATATATTTTGGTATAGCCCTCAAATTAAATGTGATAAAGGTTCATGGACCTCTCTTAGAAGGTTTTCAAACCGAATATAATGTGTTCAAGTCAATGAATAGGGTCTCTATATACAATATTACACGCTCAAGAGACTCTGATCACTACTGCAAGGTGGATTATATCTCATACAATATGATCATCGCCTCCTTTTCTGCTCAAAGAAACAATCCAGATCACTCTTCAAGGCTACAAGTGACCTCACAATCCTCTGAGGGAAAATCAACCTTGTGAAAATAAGGTTTAACAATGATGGCATGCCTCAAGAATTCTCAAAGGTGGATGCCAAATGGAACATCTCAATAGTATAACAATAGATAATGATTCCAAATTGGGATGGTCTGATTCAAGTGACAATGGGAACACACATGTGCTGAAAACCTTCCTCATCTCATGTTGATTTTATGTAGGTGTAATAACTAGAATACAACATAGGAAACCATTATATTCACTGCTTAGGTTTCATTTACGTTGCTCATTTTTTTCCACATTTGTCCAAAATTAACTCAGTGTTGGCCAGATCTATATTAGGGATGATTTGTGTCTGCTAGGTGTCATTATCATTCTCCAAACACTGCTAAAATAGACCAAATATAAGGCTCAATGTGCTGACAATCTTTAGTTTCAATACTAGGATGAATTAAGGTTATTTTACATGCCCATTTGACTTCCTAGAATGCTAGCATTATTTAATAAAAATAAAAGCTTTAATGGTTTCCTCTTTTGCAACATAAATTATCCCAAGGTTTACTCTATCTTGCAAGAAGCACATAGTGGACATTATGGGGGCCACTTTTGGTCACATGCCACCTTAACTAAGATCTTGTACATGGGCTACTACTAGCCACTATTAAAAAAATGTATAATATGTTAACAAATGCAAAGTATACTAGCATTATATGATTTTGTACCATATACCATCCTGTGACTTAATATCAATCAAAGCCCCTTGACCATTCTTATTGTGGGGTTTAGGCCTCATCAGAGTTATACATGCAACCTTTATAATGGCCACAAGTTCGTCATCATCATAATCAACTATTGAACCAAATGGGTAAAGGACATGCCCCTTAGTTGTTTCACATGACATGTTATTTCAAAATTCATTAGAAACCAAATTATATATCATTTGATAGTCCATTATACCTTAGTGGCTGATAATGGAAGCTAGCTCACATCTACATAAATAAAGAGACTCCAAGCTAAGTATAACATCAAACACAAGTTTTCCACACCTTACTATATACATAGAATGGGTAGGTTGAAGCCATAAATATTACATTACTATCCATCCTTAAACACACCGTTAATGCTACAGGTGTCCATTGGCACACCAATCTATATCATACACTATGGGATTACAAAAATTTCATTATAATTTAAAAGGTCCCACTCAGTGTATATTACATATCTCCATGATGACCTACTCATTGGTAAATAGAGCTAAAGTTATGTTTCCCTAAGAGGTCTTAGTCCCATCACTTAGCATTACACTACATGATGCTATACTTGATGAAGAGCTTGTCACCACACGTCTGGTAGAGTTAGCGAGCCTAGATGAAAGGAATCGCAATCATTGGAGCACATGCAGTAGTACCATAGTTACATAGTTAGGGTGTGTAATGAAGAGGTCTTGGCTTAAACCTTTACCAAAGGAGTTTTATGTGAAAACTTTGAAGTCTAGGAATATAGTATTACTAAGGACTAAACCAACCTCTAACTAAAGTCTAGTACATTGGCACTAACACCCAACAATACTATAACTAAAATTTCAGATACTTAGTATTATTATAACTACACCAAGCTAATGTATTAGTTGAGTGTACCAAGTCAGCAGACAATAAGAAGTGGTGTCAGTGTTAAGCCATGCTTATGAGTACTTAAGATAATGATACCATTTCGTGGGTTATCCGACCTATATGAAGGAGACTTCATCGGATTTACGACATCTATGTAGTGAAACCTGTCATCGGATATCCAATAAATCTGACATATATGCTACACTATCGACGACTTCAATTCATGGGTTATATGAATTTAGGTATGTCTACACAGAGCACAGTATGAGTGCAGACCATTTATCCAAGAAAGCACTAGATATGAAGGCTGGCCTCCTCTCCTTCTCGAAACTTTTAGAAGGATAAATCATTGAGGAAGGCATGATACAACTCTTTTAAAATATTTTTGATTTATGCGGCATATTCGTTTTTTGTTCTTTCGAGTATGGGATACATTAGCATATTTCTTGTTTTAGCCGGGGATATAGATTTTGTTTTGATCCCCCAGGGGTTTGTTTTCTCCACTCTCGATGCCTCCTTGGATAAGCTGTTTGGGCTCCTTATGTTCTCCCTATGGTATTGCTACTTCAGTCATCTTGGGATTGTGGGTTCTGTCCTCCCCTTGAGAAATATTTTGATACTTATCTCCACTCACGTATGGAAAGAATTATTGTCAGGACTATGTATAAGTTACCATTGATTCACTATTGAATATCAAGGAACACCTATTTTTCTTTTGAAAAAAAAGTTACAAAATCTTACCTTGTGCGTTACAAAAAGTTACAAAAATTTATCCATCTTGGCGTGTGTGTCTTTTTCTTGATTAGAATTGGTAGTGGTTGGAGGTTTTTTTAACATGATGGTATTTTGCTCTTATTTGCCAATTTTTTTTCGGCCATGGTGTAGGTAAAACCAAACAAGTATTTGTCAGACATGTATTCCTCGAGCATGGGGATTTTAGGAACTCTAGAGTAAAGTGAGACATCGAGTCGGTATACAAGGGATATATCAACTAGATGTTAGAAGATCAGAAGAAAATTCAATAAACACATGGAATTTTTTCTCGTAGGAGGGGGTCATGTTCCTATGATGATGAGACAATAGGCGACATTGAGGTTCCCTTAAGTTAAAAACATCTATTTAAATAATGGGTACCTAGGGATCTTCCTCAACTCAACACATATTTTTATGTGAATGACATGATATATAGAATTGCACCATTGCCATTACATGGATTAGGGTTGTTTTGCATGGATGTCATAAAGGTCAGTTACGACAGATGTACAAAATTGATGGAGTATGTTGGAACCTATTACAACTACAAATATTGGATGCGCCTGGTCCAACATACATGAAGTATGCATATATATGGGTTGTCAGTAAACTATTTACAACTAAAAGACAAAGATCAAAATAAAAGAGCAACATTGTACATTGACGGAAGGCCAAAATCAACTGGAAATATTGCAGAGTTTATAAACAGTACACAACCAAGGTCAACACTTAAGAAACCTAACTGCATATTTGAGGGGTGTGAAGGAAACCTTGTATTTTTATGTGCCATTAAATCAATAGCTACAGGGGAAGAGATGCTTATTAATTACAATTTGAATCGAGTAGATACAAACATAGTTACTATGGATGTGGTACATCCAACAATTTACCCAATCTTTTATTAATTATTTTAACATCTTTAGGATTTTTTGTTAGTAGATTGTTCTAATTTTGATTAAATTTTATATGTTTACTTTGCATGGAGGTGATCGGGGGTGTATCACCCCACCAGTTGGTCAGAGGAGTACACCATCCTCTAGGAAACATGTATACACTTTTGTAATAGTACAAGTATAAGTACGTCAAAATGTTATGTTATTATATTTTTTTATTGAGTATTTTAGTTTCGTTAGGTAATTTTTTCTATGTTTTTGATGCAGGGTTCTGTGAGGGGCACCTCCCTCATAGTATATGTTACCAGACCTGCCTCAAGGCGACATGTATACATCGATGCCATTGTACAAATTTGATATGTACAAATAGTTCTGTTGTTATGTTTTTTCANGCCCCTCCCTCATAGTATATGTTACCAGACCTGCCTCAAGGCGACATGTATACATCGATGCCATTGTACAAATTTGATATGTACAAATAGTTCTGTTGTTATGTTTTTTCAAGAGTATATTCGTTTGGTTTATATAATATTACCTATATTTGATGCAGAGTGTTGATCGGGGAAGACACCCAACTGTTGATTAGAAGACAACAGCCTCGGGGAAATAGGTAAACCTGAATGTAATTCTACAATTTAAATACTTTAAAGTTGTACACATATATAAAATGTAGCATAATGTTTTTTTTGTTATGTATTTTTTTTGTATAATTGATTTCATTATGATAATGTTGTCTACTTCTTTTTTTGTAGGTGGATGATTGAGGAATGTCCCCAGCTGTTGATCAGACCACACCGTCATCTAGGAATTAGTTAAACCTACATGTAATTCTAGGAATCTTTCATGATAGATATGTTTTGTTCATATTGTTTTTTCCTCACACTATTGCTTTAACACGTAAGTAATGTTTTGTATATTTTTGTTGTAGACCAATGATTCGGTTTATGAAACAACATCACAACAATCCATAGATTTTGATGTGAATGAGTTTTTGAACGATGCTGACATTGGTTCTTCTCTAGACTCGATTAAGGTGATAGAAAAGACCTTGAAAAGAATTAACGCGGATATCCTTCGTCTGCTATCCATTATTCCGTAGAGAGACAAGATTAAAGCCTAGGTTGAAGTGTTGGTAAAGAGATCTCATGCCTTGAAAGTAAGTCATGAAATCTTGAATCATAATATCAATTCATTTAGAACTTTATATTTTTTACTTTTATATGATAGTGAACTTATAATTGAATCATTTGTATTTACAGGATTTTCTGCGACCACACAATAGTGGTGAAGGCGACGTTGGGCTTAGTGAGAAAATGACTTCACGTACACCACGTACTGCACCATTGTTGTCAACTAAAAAATTGACAACACATTTCGTGACACCCTTGAGGCCAACAGATAGTGCAGCCACTGCTAACCGACACACATTAGATTGTGCAGATGAAGGAGTGGATACAGATCCTGCTAGTAATGTTGATGCTGAAGCAACATTTCCTAGATCTTCCCGTGTCACTAGCATGGGTTCAATACAGACACCATTTTTGGTGAACAAGGAACTCTTTCAATAAATATAGAGAACATCCCAGGTAATTATTCATTGTTCAATTTAGTTTTTATAATTTGATTGTAATATACCAATAAAACCTTTTTTTCAAACTAATGATAGCATGATTGTTTTGCAAGAAATGATGTTTTTTATAAAAATATAAATGATTTGACCTTGGAGATCTTTGGGCCCACCATCCACACACTAGTGGGACATAAAAACAAAAAATTTCAAGGATGAGCTGACTAATCGGTTAGTTGGCCTATTCGAAAATGATACCTTTGATACAACAAAGGTCCTAAAGAAGGATGAACAACATATGAAGATTGTCTGAGACCAATATAGGGTTCACCTAGAAAGGAACCCTAGGTATGAGCACCCTTCGATGATTCGATCAAGGGATTGGAAAGCCCTAGTGGAAGATGGAAAAGCAAGGGCTCTGAGAAAAGCAGGAAAGATACCACCAAGAACATGGAGGTATGGAATACTTTCCACAATGTAATGCTAACCCTTATTATTATTAATTTTTATATCAAATTTGGAAAAAATAACGTAATTCAACACTTGCTTACGTTGTTAGACACATCAAAGTCCATAAAGGCAAGAATGGGAAAAATTGGTCAGCACAACCTTGGGCCTTGTGGTTATTCGAATTTGGCGACACAAATTGTAAGTATCGAAAACACGATAATGCATCCAAATATTAAATTGAAAATTATTTTCATTTTATGTAGCGTAAAATGTAAAATTAACGACGTTATGCAAGTATGCAGGCCACCCGATTCAAAGAAGTGCCCACTCAGGAAGACTTGAAGCTTGGTTTCCAACACGACTCTGAAGCTGTTGTTGAACGTCGAAAACGCTTTTATGGGCATACATGGTATTTTGGTGATCCATCTAGTGCACATGTATATAAAATGTATATACTTTAATGAAAATTTATTAATTGTCATGCAATCTATTCGTTATAAACAATTAACATAAAATATTTATTCTCTTTTGAGTAGGAAAGCAATGATCCCCTTAATGTCGGTGATGGACAACAACCCGTTGAAGATTATGCTTCGATTCATGGTAATGAATTTATTCATATGCTACCATTTTGTATAGATAATTGCAGATGGTGAACATTAATTATACTTATCCATATTTCAACTACAGAGCATGTAGATGGTCACACTATACAGGTTGAGCCTGGACATGAAAATGAAGAACATCAAGTGGCCACCCCAGGTTAAAAAACACCTTTGTAATGTTTTTTTAAATGAAATACTTGTAATTATAAAAGTAAAAATAAATTAAAACATTTTCAGATTATTGCTGCAATTCCGAACCCCTTGGCGCAAGATCCACGTGGCGAGCAATCTACTAGGTAGACCTCAGAACAAGTTGATGAAGCACCAGGTGTTATCCATAAAGTTGAACCTAGACTAATGGGGTTCAAGCTCAGAGAAGTCTTTTAAAGATAATTTAATAAAATCAAAATCAAAATTGAATTGGTATATAATCAAAGATATAGGAAAATCACATAACCATTAAAGAGCTGTATGACATAAAATATAATACAAAATTCAATAACAGGGAAAATACGAGCATGAATTTATGGAATGGATCTGAATCTATCACTAAAGGTTTGAAAGATAACTGTATTTTATTACAAGAATAATGTAATGGATTGTATTTGACCACACACAAGATAAATCATAAAAAATACAATTCCTAAAAAATACAGAACCAACTCATAACCATAATCATATCAAAGTAGAACCTGTATTGAAGATGCAGAGAGTTTCATGTCATAAAGTATACATAAAAATTGGATTCTCATCTCCGATTGCCCTCCTATACTATCTAGCTACCACCCCTTATATACAAAACTTCTGAGTTTTTGAGATAGTTATCAGATCCTATCTTTATGGATCGAATTACTTCAAAAATAGCAAAGTTGATCTTTTTAAAACAACTTTGATACAATTGTAATACAAATAGAAATAGAAATAGACATCTGCCAAACCCTAATTGCTTTCAAAAGCCAACTCTTATTCTAAGTCTAAAGACTTTTAGAAGCCTCTGCTAAAATAGTTAGATCACTTAAAACCTGGGATCTTTTTTGCAATCTGGAAAACTCAGCATCTTTGTTCTCCATTTGATTATGCGCCTCCTTACTCTGAGTCTTCATGTGTTCATATTTCTTCTGGATGGTTCTCTTCTCTTTCAAGATATCTTTAGATATCGAAAGTAACTTTTGATAGTCTGCTTCTTTTTTCGTCCAAATCCTCTTGTAACCTTTTATTTGCAGTCATTAACTTCTCATTAATACTCTGTAAAAACTTGGTTTGCTCCTTATAGGTTTGCAAATACTTTTTAATTTGGTTCAATTTTGGAGTTGTTTCATTATTTTTTTCTTTCATAAAAGCCTCATCTTCCTGTGGAAGCTTCGAGACTGAACAGTCTTCAGAACACACCTGTTTATTTGTGCAAAATATTTCAGGTATAGATCCTGCAACACCTTGAACATCAATGAAATTCTCATTATCTAAACAATATTGACCCTTGGATGTGTGTACAGTTTCCTCACTGAAAGAATGATTTACCATTACAATCTCTTCATAGTATTCATTTCTATTCTTTGGAATATGCACTAATTCCATTTCTGCTCGCATCTTATTCCTTATCCTAGTCCTAGGCTTCAAACCAATGCCTTCTGAATTCAAGAGCTGAACTCGTTCTTCATTCCTTGAAGTTATCTTCTTTAACATGATACTCAATGTTTTAGGGTTTTCATCTGTAATTGAAACTTCAGGAAAAAGGTTATTCTGATTTGGTTCTTCTACAAAACCCTTTCCTTCTGCTGCAACATACTCAGTTTGTTCTTCATGATTTCTCATTTGCTGGTTCAACTCTTCTGTTACCCTTTTACCCTTTTCTTTGGTATTTTCTTCAAACCCTTACTCTGACAAAAAACTTTCCCAAGTTCATCCTTCTTTATTCAATTGTGAAATCAACAACAATTTTATTAAACCCTGGTGGTATACAAAATGAGCAATATGTTCTGGATGGGATTGAACCCATGTAACCATCTTTTGCAGGCTTTTTAATAGATAAAATGGGAGATTGAATTTTAAGCTTCCATTGAGATGCATTAACAACCTTAAGTGACATTTGAGGACCCTATCATAGCGACCTTCGCATGTAATATAATTTTGAACCATTTCCAAGGCAATTTGCCAATTGGGTTTTATCTTACTTACATGAATGCCATTCTTCATGTCTAACTTCTCAAACCCTGGCAGCAAGAACTCACCATAGTTTCCCTGAAAATCCTGCTGCTTAAACCATCTTTCTCCTTGTGCTAGAACCACTATTGCTTTTGCAACAGATTCTTCATTCACCGTGATCTTCAAACTCTTGAGCTGAACCACTCCATCTTTGTAATTTTTTATGAAGGCCATAGTCACTTGTGTATGATAACCCTGCAAATTTTCACAGAAAGAAAACCAACCCACATTTCTCGTCAACTGGGCTGCCCTTGGAAATTGTAATATCCATTGTGTATTATCGGGGTCCAGTCTGCAAATCAGGCTTCCTGGTCTTATTTTCACTAGAATATCTGAGTCTTCCTCTATTGTTACTTTCAGCATTCTGCAAACTCTTCAAAATACAAACTTCACAGAGCTAATGGAATTCGAAAACAATAGTATAATAGGTTTTAGGGAAATATGGAATATCACGGTCAACTGTCAATACTGTCATTGGTACCATTACTCATTACATCAAATGCCTCAATTTCATATGAAGAACACTTGTGAAAGCAAATGAATGACACGATCTATAAAATCATCATTTAGACCTGCCTGCCTTCAAGAAATAATAATTATGCTTTTAAACCATAGTACCAAAACCTGTCAAATGTATAATCCTTATCATGTGTTTGAATATATCCATATATCATCGTTTCATTATCACACATTTTTTTTTAAACAAATGATATTTATGAATAAAACCATCTGGCAACGATGCAATATGCTAAGGAATGCTGCCAATTTATATAATCCACTTTATAATTGATTTTATCATAAAGACTCTTGCTCTTAATACAAGTTCATAACTTTGAATAATAATTGATTTGAGCCTTCAAAGGAAATCACAATAAAAAATATAAAAATTATGACACTCAAAGATATAAAATAAGGTAATATTAAAGATATAAACTCAACATAAACAAAAATATAAAACTCTAGGATAAAAAATGAAAAACAACCATAGAGATAACATCTGGCTCTGACTAGGGACAAAGCTTTCCCCATGAAGCTTTGAAAACATCTTGACCCGTGCCTTCAGAAATCTGCTAAAGTCATAATTTCTGTCTTATTGGGCTGGGGTCTTATTCAAAGAAAATGATATATACATTGAATATGTACAATGATCCTCTGTCCCTCAATATGTGTGAAAATACTTTAGAAAACGTCCATTGACTGGACCTGCAATTTCTTCACCATTCAAATTTTGTAAAACAAAAGTATTATTTCCTAGAATCTTGATCACTGTAAAAGGCCCTATCCATAAATTATCGAACTTTCCATGCTTACCTTTTTCATCCTTTCATGCATCCCACCTGAGAACAAGGTCACCCACTGCAAAACATCTTTTTTAACATTCTTATCAAAGCTTTCCTTCATCCTTTTTCTATGCATTTCAGCTGTATTTTCAATAGTTTCTCTCTCCTAGTGCAATAGGATTATCTGAAGCATTCTCCTTCTTATATCATCAGGTTCTTCCTTTGTTTCCTGCAGAAATTTAATGATTGGAGCAACTAATTGAACAAGAAACACAACATCAACTCCATATACCAATTGGAAAGGGGATGTCCCAATTGAATTTTTTTATAGTTACTCTATCAACCCAAAGAGCAAATTTTAATTTGGTATCCCAACTCCTTTTATTTTCAAATAACATTTTCTTGATACTCTTCACAATATTTTTATTACTGGATTCTGCTAATCCATTACCTTGTGGGTAATATGGTGTGGACTGTTTCAAGTTAATATTATTTTCTTCACAAAATTTTACCATATTTTTTGATTTAAAAGCAAGAGCATTATCAGTAATTAATTTCCTAGGGCATCCAAATCTACTAAGAATATTTTCCTGAAGGAAATTAATTATGATTTGTTCAGTTGCTCTCCTTGTGGTAATTGCCTCCACCCACTTAGTGAAAAAATCAGTGGCAGTTAAAATCCATTTATGCTGACCACTAGAAGGAGGATGAATTTCACCTATGAAATCTAAACCCCACTGCTGAAATGGACAATTTACTGTTATAGGCTTCAAAGGTAATGACTGAAGTTTATGCTTAACTGCAAACTTTTGACACTCCACACATGATCTGACCTGATGAGACACATCTGAGAAAAGAGTAGGCCAATAATATCCTGCTCTTAGGATTTGAAAAGATGTTTCCTTCCAGTAATTGTGCCCACCACATACTCCACTGTGCAATTCAGAAGTAACAACATCAACCTCTGATTTCTCCAAACACTTCAACAATATTCCTCCAGGATCCTTCCAGTACAAGACCTGATCTATTAAAACATACTTCATTGCTTTAAGTTTTAATGATCTGCATTCATTCCTATTCAATTCCAGAGGGAATTGTAAGTATAAAAGGAAATATACAATGTCTTTATACCAATCATACTCACCATACTTGCTATAAACCTGCTGCTTACTGTATTCTGTTGCCATATCTTGTTCTGAATGTTCTACCATCAAATGAAGATTTAATACCTGAAAATTTGATTCTGTCAGAAGCTTAGCTAATCCCTGGCCTTTTACCAATTTTGTTGGTTTAATATCCACATCATATTCCATAACCTTTACTATCCATCTACCTCTTTTTCCCTCACTGTCAGGAAGTGCTAAAATCTCCTTGACCGTTGAACTTAAAATATATGCCAAAATCTTGGAATGTAAAACATATATTATGAAAAATTTGAGAGCTCTAACTAATGCATATGCTTGTTTTTCCATTGTATTATATTTAAGATCTGAATCTCTTAATGTTTTACTGAAAAAAGAAATTGGTTGTTCCAAACCATCTAAATTATTTTGCAATAACACATCAGCTATAATATCTTTAGATGCAAATGAAAAAATTGCAAAATCCTTTGTATAATCTGGAACTATCAATACCGGTGCTTCTATTAATGCCTGCTTTATGGCTTCAAATGATTGTTTAGCTTGATTTGACCATTTAACTTCCCTATCCTTCTTGAGCATCTTAGTGATATGTTTGATAATTTCTGCGAAATTAGGAATAAACCATCTTAAGAAATTGATTTTTCCAATGAAAGATTGAATCTCCTTTTTATTTCTAGGAATACTGATTTTTAAGATGGATTTTACTCTCTCTAGATCTATTTTGATTCCTTTAGGAGAAACAATATGCCCTAACAACTTACCTTCTATCATAGCAAAGTGAGACTTTTTTGGGTTTAATGATAAACCAAATTTTCGGCACTTAATAAAAATCTGTCATAATTGTTTCAGATGATCTTCATTAGACTTGGAGAAAACTGTAATATCATCTTGGTATATTACTACAAAATTTTCATTCTCCCCCACAAAGGCTATTTCCATAGCCCTCTAAAAAGTGGCACCTGCGTTCATAAGCCCAAAAGGCATTTTATCATACATAAAGGTCCCCCATGGAGTTGTGCATGCTGTTTTTTCTCTATCTTCAGGCTGTACTGCAATCTGGTTATAACCAGAAAAACCATCAATCATTGAAATTCTATGAGATCCTACAACTCTCTACGAAATCTGATCTATTTTGGTAATGAATAATTATCTTTCAAACAAGATCTGTTCAAGTTGCGGAAATCAACACAAAGCCTTATTTCTCCATTTTTCTTACGTACATGCACCAAATTTGCAATCCATGATGAATATATTAGAGGCACAATAATTTTTGCACCTAATAATTTCTTTACCTCTTTTTCAATTACTGCCAGCAATGCTGGGTTAAGCCTTCTAAGTTTCTGTTTAAAAGGCTTAGTACTTGGTTTTAGAGGAATTTTATGCTGAATTATGCTAGTGTCATAAGTTCTTAAATCTTGATATGACCAAGCAAAAATGTCCACAAATTCTTTCATCAAACCAATATATTTTTTCTTTTCCTTCTCTGATAGTGATTTTGACATTTTTATCATTTTAGGCTGATCTTCAGAACCAATGTTATAATCTATAACATTCTCTTCACTGGTTTGCAAGGTGGGATTCAACAACGTATCATCTTTTGAAAACCTCTCAAGTGGAACAAGTCCCTTAGGAATGAAATTTCCTTTTAATTCAACAATCTTATGATCAGCTGTCGAATCATTTCTACAAGGTTCATTTTCCATTAATTCAAAATCCTGTTCTTGATCAACTAAATCATCTGAAAATTCACCTACTAACTCCAGAAATTCTTTTATCTCCTGATCATCATGAAAAAATTTCCAGTGTTTGATGTCATCTAGAACAGAGGGTCTGTATCTCACATCAATTAGATATTTCAAATGCGTTACTTTTGGAAATTTAAAATAGGCTGCTACTAAGGCTAGGGAATCAGCTGTTTCATTATATTCTCTTGGAACAAAAGTTATATTGAAAGCTATAAAGAAATTTTCAATTAAATCCCAAGCCTCATTTCTATAAACTTTCAGTAAATACTTCTTTACCTGGTAAACATTCTTTACTTGCTGAATTACTAATTCGAAGTCACCAAACACATCAAGCTCTTTAATACCCAAGTCTTTTGCTGCTCTTAATCCAAGAATCAAAGCCTCATACTCAACAATATTATTGGTTGTTTTGAATTCCAATTTGTACATAAGGGAAATGACCTCACCTCCAGTTGAAATCAATAACACTCCTTCTCCTTCCCCCTCCTTACTTGATGCACCATCAAAATACATCTGCCATAAGCCATCTGGTTCTTCTTTCTTTATCTGAACTGGAATATCTTTATGTACTTGTAAAACTCCTTCAACTTCATCACTTAATTGCAACATACAAGAACCAAGATTCTCATCAATTGAATAATTTGGATGATTATTAGGGTGTTTACTATCACTTACCAAATATGCCATCTGTACTTCTCTGTAAATTATTCTGAATTCTCCTCCAAATACTGGAATTGTAGCATATGAAAGATTCATTTGCAGAGTTCCTCCCACTCTCTTTTCCCAAGATCTAGACAATAGCATACCAAATTTAGGAGAAATATTTGCTACAATTATATCCATCAATACACTCTTCATAGGAACTTGAGTTAAATTCACCTCCAGATCTTTAATAACCCCAATACACTTCACTTCCCTAGAATCAAACACATACAAATCATGATATGGTTTAGTAACACTCATCCTTAAAGCTTCCATGACTGCTTTTGGCATGAGTTTATGTGAAGCTCCTGAATCTAGAAGACAATTATGTAGTAGCTGATCATGTATTGAAAGAGTTACATAAAATGGAGGAGGATATTCTGAATTATCATCAGGTTTATCAAAAGTTTTTGAACCCACAATGATAGTAGGTTTTTCATCTTGCAAATTAATTTCGTCAGATGGGATAGTATTCACTGCATTTTTAAAAGTTTTAAAAGTTGCTTCCCTGTAAGCTTTGTTCTTAATCAACTATGTTAAAGGAACATGGATTTTAACCTTATTAAGTTCATGCTCCAAATTGAACCCACCTATGACTTTATTCACCTCCTCAAGACTTACCACTTCATCTTTTTTCTCTTTTACCACTTCTTTCTGATTTGAAGACATATTTTGTTTAATAGGATGAGCTTTCACAATCTTTTTAGCCTGTGCTGCGTGTTTTACCCCCGATCTAAGACCATATGATTTTTGTGGTATTTCCTGACAAATTTCAGGCATGGACATTTGATAATTATTTTCTTCATAATGATCTAGTTCTGTAGCATAATGATAATCAGCTTTAGTTAGAAAATGAGAAGAAGAATCATCATCAAACTGACTAATGTTGTGTTCATGTTCTTCCAAATAATCCAACTCTCCTTCATCTATCTCATATGACTCATCATCTCTCACATTATTATTTTGAAAAGGAGGCTGAATCTTCTGTTCTTCATTTTCTCGCTTGTCCCTCTGAATATCATTATTTCATCTTTCTCTTGGCAAAAACCTAGGGGAAAATGGTCTTCTGAACTGATTTTGATTTCTTTCTCCTTCAGGTATAGGTTTGTTCTGATTTTTATATCCCAACTCCAACCTGTCAATATTAACAAACAAATTTTTAATAATTTTATTCATTTCATCCATTTTACTGTCTGAATATCTTCCTATAGAATTGGATGTAATGATTTCTTTTTTACCTTTTTTTATCTACAGTTTGATATTATGTTTCCTCCTTGAGTTTGTTTGAAGCCAAAATATTAGACTCTACTTCCAATGCTGCATCTTGCATATTTTGAAGTGACACAGACTTTCTTTCCCTCAACAACAAAGAAAACCCATGATCAATTTAGTTTGCATAAGTTAACTTTGCTGATGTCTCTGAGGGTTTTAATTCAGCTGGTATTCTACTGTACATTTTATTGAACCTTTTAGAAAAATCTCCCACAGCTTCATCCTTCTTTCTTTTCAATGATCCAAACTCTGTAATGTAGTATAAATAATATTTAGTATCTCCCCATTGTCTCATGAATACCTCTTCTAAAGCATCTATACCATCTATAGAGTTTGGTGGTAATTCTCTAAACCATTTTTTCACTTCACCATCTAAAATTTGAACAAAAACCCTCATCCAAACATCTTCATTTTCAAAATTCTGATTGTTTGCATAACTCAAGTATGTATTCCAGTGCTCTTCTGCAGTAACATCTCCTTGACCATTAAATCTTGGAATATATTTTTGGGAATCTCCTCCTGGTAGAGCATTGAGAGGTTGGGGAAAAACTAGTGGGGCATATCTTGCTGCTACCATAGCAGCCATCCGATTTTGAGGGAGAGCCATTCTAGGGATGGAAATATTTGAACTTGTATTAGACTGATTGGTGCTTGAATGTGGTGATGAAGGAGGCAAATTACTAGGATTTGGTTGATTCAATGGGATGGTCTTAACAAAAGGTATGTGGTTTGAAAACAAAGAAGAAGCTCCTATCTCCAATGCTTCAAGTTTAACCTCCTCAGACAACAAAGGATTTGTGAAGACTTGGAAATTGTCAATTTGAGAAGGGGTGAATAGCAGATTTAATTCTTCTTTTCCTTTCTCAAAGTATGGATCAAAAGAAGGAACAGGGATAGATGAAGATTCAGGAATCTCCAAGGCTGAAGGATGTTTAAATTTTTATAATGAGGTAGAGCTTAACCTTCTCCTAGCCTCTTTTAATATCTTTTCAGGATCTGAGACTCCTGGATTTAAAGGTGATGATGGATTTCCTCGAGTTCCTATATTTTTTGAAGCCAATGTAACTTTCTATAGGTGACTGATGTATTCTATAACAGGTCTCACTGATCTTGTATACCTTCCAAAATCAGATACATAAGAATGTCGAATACCCAGGGAAGACGTCCTTTCATTTCTCCGTCCCCAGAAACGGCGCCAGAAGGTGTTATCCCTAAAATTGAACCTAGAATACTGGGGTTCAAGCTCAGAGAAATATTTTAAAGATAATTCAATAAAATCAAAATCAAAATTGAATTGGTATGTAATCAAAGATATAGGAAAATCACATAACCATTAAAGAGCTGCATGACATAAAATATAATACAAATTCAATAATAGGGAAAATACGAGCACGAATTTATGAAATGGATCTGACTCTCTCACTAAAGGTTTGAAAGATAACTGTATTTTATTACAATAATCATGCAATGGATTGTATTTGACCACACAAGATAAATTATAAAAAATACAATTCCTAAAAAATACAGAACCAACTCATAACCATAATCATATCAAAGTAGAACCTGTATTGAAGATGCATAGAGTTTCATGTCATACAGTATACATCAAAATTGGATTCTCATCTTTGATTGCCCTCCTATACTATCTAGATACTACCCCTTATATACAAAACTTCTGAGTTTTTGAGATAGTTATCAGATCCTATCTTTATGGATCGAATTACTTCAAAAATAGCAAAGTCGATATTTTTAAAACAACTTTGATACAAGCGTAATAAAAATAGAAAGAGAAATAGACATATGTCAAACCCTAATTGCTTTCAAAATCCAACTATCATTCTATGTCTAAAGACTTTTAGAAGTCTCTGCTGAAACTGTCAGATCACTTTAAACCTAGGATCTTTTTTGCAATCTAGAAAACTCAGCATCTTTGTTCTCCATTTGATTGTGCACCTCCTTACTCTGAGTCTTCATGTGTTCATACTGCTTCTGGATGGTTCTCTTCTCTTTTAAGATGTCTTTAGATATTGAAAGTAACTTTTGATAGTCTGCTTCTTTTTCCTCCAAATCCTCTCGTAACCTTTTATTTGCAGTCATTAACTTCTCATTAATACTCTGTAAAAACTTGGTTTGCTCCTTATATGTCTACAAAGACTTTTTAATTTGGTTCAATTCTGGAGCTGTTTCAATAGTTTTTTCTTTCATAAAAACCTCATCTTCCTGTGGAAGCTTCGAGACTGAACAGTCTTCAGAACACACCTATTTATTTGTGCAAAATATTTTAGGTATAGATCCTACAACACCTTGAACATCAATGAAATTCTCATTATCTAAACAATATTGACCCTTGGATGCGTGTACAATTTCCTCACTGAAAGAATGATTTACCATTACAATATCTTCATAGTCTTCATTTCTATTCTTTGGGATATGCACTAATTCCATTTCTGCCTGCATCTTACTCCTTAGCCTAGTCCTAGGCTTCAAACCAATGCCTTCTGAATTCAAGAGCTGAACTCGTTCTTCATTCCTTGAAGTTATATTCTTTAACATCATACTCAATGTTTTAGGGTTTTCATCTGTAACTGAAACTTCAGGAAAAAGGTTATTCTAGTTTGGTTCTTCTACAAAACCCTTTCCTTCTGCTGCAACATACTCAGTTTGTTCTTCCCAAGTTCCCAAGTTCATCCTTCTCTATTCAATTGTGAAATCAACAACAATTTTATTAAACCCTGGTGGTATACAGAACGAGTAGTATGTTCTGGATGGGCTTGAACCCATGTAACCATCTTTTGCAGGATTTTCAATAGATAAAATGAGAGATTGAGTTTTAAGCTTCCATTGAGATGCATTAACAACCTTAAGTGACATTTGAGGACCCTATCATAGCGACCTTCACATGTAATATAATTTTGAACCATTTCCAAGGGAATTTGCCAATTGGGTTTCATCTTACTTACATGAATACCATTCTTCCAGTCTAACTCCTCAAACCCTGGCAGCAAGAACTCACCATAGTTGCCCTGAAAATCTTGTTGCTTAAACCATCTTTCTCCTTGTGCTGGAGTCCCTATTGCTTTTGCAATAGATTCTTCATTCACCATGATCTTCAAACTCTTGAGCTGAACCACTCCATCTTTGTAATTTTTGATGAAGGCCATAGTCACCTGTGTATGATAACCCTACAAATTTTCACAGAAAGAAAACCAACCCGCATTTCTCATCAACTGGGCTGACCTTGGAAATTGTAATATCCATTGTGTATTATCGGGTTCTAGTCTACAAATCAGGCCTCCTGGTCTTCTTTTCACCACAATATCTGAGTCTTCCTCTATTGTTACTTTCAGCATTCTGTAAACACTTCAAAATACAAACTTCATAGAGCTAATGGAATTCGAAAACAATAGTATAACAGATTTTAGGGAAATATGGAATATCACTGTCAACTGTCAATACTGTCAACATTGGTACCATTACTCATTACATCAAATGCCTCAATTTCATACAAAGAACACTTGTGAAAGCAAATGAATGACACAATCTATAAAATCATCATTTAGACTGGCCCGCCTTCAAGAAATAATAATGATGCTTTTAAACCATAGTATCAAAACCTGTCAAATGTATAATCCTTATCATGTGTTTGAATATATCCATATATCATCGTTTCATTATCACACTTTTTTTTTAAAACAAATAATATTTATGAATAAAACCATCTTGCAGTGATGCAATATTCTAAGGAATGATGCCAGTTTATATAACCCAATTTATAATTGATTTTATCATAAAGACTCTTGCTCTTAAACCAAATTCATAACTTTGAATAATAATTGATTTGAGCCTTCAAAGGAAATCACAATAAAAAATATAAAAAATATGACACTCAAAGGTATAAAATAAGGTAATATTAAAGATATAAACTCAACATAAACAAAAATATAAAACCCTAGGATAAAAAAATGAAAAAACAACCATAGAGATAACACTAGGAACCGAACAACAAATTCTAGAAGATGCGCTTCTTGTTCATTTTGTAAAGAGAAGAAAACTAAAAAAGAAGTGAATGAAGAAATTTTGAGTAATTATTTTTTATAATACAATGTTGTGCATGGTTTTTTGGTCTATTGAATGAATGAATGGTTTAATGAATGTTTTTTTCGGCTATTGAATGAATGAATTTGCACAATTTTTTTGTTGTTGCAAGTAGATGCATTGGGTTTAAGGAATTAAGAGTGATGTGAGGGCGGGGGGGAGGGGCCATAAGAGATTCCACCTTCACGTGGTTGGCCCTGTTCAGTAGAGAATATTAAATTATTCTCGAAACAGAGAGGAGCTCAATGAATGGTAAGGAATTATACATTTCTCACAGTTATTTCTATAATTGTAGTGTTTAAATTTTACTATTGCTATTTCGCTCATCCATTGGAACTTGTTACAGATAGCCTTGGGAAACATTTTGATATTTCAGAAGCAAAATTGGCGTTTTGATGTGATCGATGGACTTATATACTTTGTTTTGTGGTTCTCCATGTTTCCTCAGGTGATCTCTTATTACCAATTATTTTACTTGAATGCTATTGTAATTTACATTGTTAAATTAAAAATGTTCATCAAATGTAAAATGTTCATTATTAATGTTGTTTTTATTCATTGAGACAAACTACTCAAACTGTATTTTTTATTTTATTTTAACAAACAAGAAAATCTTTATTTGACGGGTCCTAACATGATTTTTTTTTTTTTTTTTAACAGAAACAGAAAGAAAATATATTTAAAAGTGGCTGTGCACAGCCATTCAGTACAAGCAAAATGGTATAGAGTGTCTGCGCTCAACAAAGAGGCAGCACCATGAGATCATCCACTGATTTTCCTTACATATATCAAAATGGGACTGTTCAGAAATTATATAGCCGAGGGTTGTGTAAACCCTTACAAACTGATTGCTAATTAAAAGACAGAAACACATATAAACAAAGCCAGACAAAGTGAAACTAAGGATTGCCTCTTGGCTGCAGGACAGACTCCTCCTCCATTGGAAGCACAACATCATCAGAAGCTACATGGACTCTGCTGCTCTGATTCATAGAGATGAATTTCTGCAAGTCCTCAGCAATTCTTTCAACCTGTCCCTGAATTTCACGCAGGCGACTCTCATTATCGTCGATTCGAGCATCGTGATTGCTAACTTGGTTCGAGGTATAGCTAACTGTGTCCTCCATCTTCTTAATCACCTGAGCCGTCTCTCTGTTATCCATAACACTCATGGAGAGCAGCTCGTAAAGTCTCCTCAAATTCTTCTTTATGTCCATCAAATCAGAGTTTCCACCATGCTGCGCCATTTCGCTTACTGTTGACCAGAGAGAGATGCGGGCGAACTGCCTTTGAAGAGAGGAAACAGAACCGAGAGGGGCCACATAATTGATAACACAAACATGAAGAGCTAGAATTTCTTTAAACAACCTAAGCCCACTGTCACTACAAGCCAATGTGCCCACGGTGCCCTGTCTCCAACCTGTGCACTTACAGCCGATGACCAAACTGACTGCGCTATTGCCAAGACGAGAACCTGAATTCAGAGCAGCTGGGGTTGAAACAGATAGGGATAAGCACGAACACGGGGAGAAGGCCGCAATAGCCACTCTCTCTTTCACCACAGAGCGAATGCAAGGAAGGTCCTACCACGGAAGCCCATAGAAACTTCCCTCACATACACCAGAGATAACTTGCAGGAGGAAACTCAGGGCATCAAAAGAGCCATGACCGAAAAGAGAAGAGGAACGGAGAGGCATTACACTTCCCGCAGAAGCCATGTCGAGGACCAAAAGGAGAGCTAGA
>LPNX010341369.1:0-17881 GCA_001517045.1 Pseudotsuga menziesii
ACAGGAGTTTAAAGAACTGTTCGAAGACGGATTGCCTTCTTTCTGGGATGGAGAAGGGCGGATGTTCTCACAGGAACATTATCATAACCTGCTTGTTCATTTCCGCATGGACCACTCCAAATTCAATGATTTGGATAAAAACCTGACAGGGAAGACCATTGTGGATATGCTCACAGAAGATTTCGAGATTCTGCAGAAGTTCGCCATCATCAGAAGCAGATTGCCCAGAAAGTTCTATGAAGCATATATGGAGCTCGAAGTAGCAATTCGGGAAATGATGGAGTGTGACACCCCAAGTTCGGAGCAATGGAAATCTGTGGAGCGGTTTGGAAAGACAAAGTATATTCTCCATCCCTAGGAACAGGTGTCATGAACTGAAGAGCTGATGGGGCAAAGACATGGAGCTGATGGGGCAAAGACGTGGAGCTGATGGGAGAAAGTTTGTTATCAAGTTGATTTGTACTTTATGATCTGTTAGGATTGGAGTTGTAACAAACTTCCTAGGGGTTAGGAATTCAGTTACAAACTCTAAATTAAGTCGATCATTCTGTTATTGATCTTCTTGTTGGAGCACCGATCATTTTATGTATAAATATGCATCTTTTTTAAGAGATGGGGGTTGGAACCCATCGGGTGGTGAATAATTTTGGAGAACATATCTGTTTTTGGAATAACAAAGTGAATGCATGAGAGTTTTGTCAGAGATTCATGTGTCGTTGATATTACAGTCTGTGCTTCTTCCTTTATGTGATTGTATTTCCCTTGTGTAACACTCCATTTTGTTTCTTCCTCATATCTGGAATATAGCGTTAGATGATTGGAATTTATGTGTTCATGCTCTGGTCATCATTTCAGATATTATATGATTTTTTCTGCTAAAGTTGATATAGAACTCATCCTTGTTGATGCTCTGTGTTAATGGGTTGTTTCTTCATCTCTTCTATTCCATCTGAATCAATTTGAATGACTGTGATGATATGATTACCTTGCCTTTGATGAATATCATGTATATGTCTTTATGGTGTCTTTATATTGTATATGACTCCATGCCCAATGGTTATGTGATTGTTTCATCCAAATACATAAATCTTTGAATGTTATTGTTAAATCTGGTCCTGTTAAATCTTTATTGAGAGATCCCTCTCTGGAAGAAAATACCATTTTCTTCCTAAAGTGGTTTTGATGTTACCTTGGAGTTTACCTTTTACAACCTGGGTACATTCTGAGTGCTAACAAACTGGCGCCGTCGCCGGGGACGAAAGTGCTTATCTGCCCCGGGAGAACGACAAAGATTAAGAAATATTTCTATGGGCAAACAAGAATTTCAAAAAGAAAAGAAGGTTGTATATTTGCCCTGGCGACTTCATTGTGAAATTGTTTCAGAATTCAAGAACGACATTCTGGCTTCAAGAAGACATACACAAGGTAACTCTGATACCAAAATTATGAAAAGTTTTGAGGATCCAGAAAAGTTGTTTAAGAGAAAAAATAAAGAGAAGTTAGATTTTCCTTTGTTCGGCCCATCATCATCACCAGATTCTCATATTAAGCCAGCATGGGAAGTCAATGCTACGCAGACCCTGTTGAGAACTAGATCTGAACCCGACCTCAAAAATACTGAGTTCAATCCTCCTCGTAGGGTAGAGTCCTACCTGTTAGATTCCCTCTAGAAAGACTTGCAACAAACCTCTAAAGCTGAAACAACTACCTCTGAGTATTCTCAAATTACTTCAGTTCCTGTGAACCCACCCAGACCAATGGCCGCTAGATTTGCTCCCTTGCGTTTGCCGGCTGTATTACATGATCTCCCCCAAAATTATTCTCAGAGAATTTCTTTATTTGATGGGGAAGGTGATATAACCGCAAAACAGCATGTTGCCAAGTTTGAGGATTTCATTGACTTGGAAGAAGTTGACTATCCTGATGTCAAACTGCGGTTATTTGCCCAAAGTTTGTCTGGGGAGGCGAAGAAGTGGTTTAAGGACTTGCCTAATGGATCTATAGCAAATTTTCAGGCCTTTCAAAACGCCTTTCTGGACAGGTGGGACCATAAACAGAACCCTCTGCAGCTTTTATCTCAGTACAATAGTCTCAAAAAGGGGGGTTTTGAGTCTGTTCATGAATTTTCAAGCAGATTCATGAGGGCCTACAACTCTATTCCTGAAGATATAAAACCTTCTCCTGCAGCTGCTAAACTGCATTATGCTGGAGCTTTTGATAATGATTTTGCATTTTCATTGCGGGAAAGGAAATCGGCAACTCTTGCTGCCATGTTTACTGATGCCCTAGAAGTGGAAGCTAACATGATGGCTAGTGGAAAGATGAAACATAGAGACATGGACAGGAGGAGAAAAGAAGAAAATGTGCCTTCTACTTCATCTTCTTCCGCTGATGTTAAATTTGAGATGATGTTGAAGACTATGGAAAAGTTGATGGACAGGTTAACCATGGATACTAGGCCCTTCAACAGGGAGCAAGGGGAACCCCAAATCAGGAATCCAAATTTCAGGAGACCAAATCCCCCTGTTCCTCCCCAGAATAGACAGAGGAATCCAAGAAACCAAGAAGAACAGCCTATCCATCCGCCTTTCCCTGAAAATTATGTTGGGGATGAAGAAGACCCACCTGAAAATGAGATTCATCTATTTGGGGAACAGGATTCAGAAATATATCTTACTGAAGAAGAACATAATATGTTTGCACAGGAAGGTCCAAATGAAGAATTTGAAAATGAGCTATATCAGAGAGGTTATTTACATGCAATGGATGATGTGCAAAGGAAAATGAGACTGAGGAATAGGGATGTCCCCATAAATAATGGGAAGGCAAACCCAAATCAGCCTTCCTTTAGTTCTTTGAATGGACAAAAGGGGAAAGGAATACAAAAGGAACCCTTTGTGAGTAAAGAGGTTGAAAATGAGGTACAAAGGGATAAAATAATAAAGAAGGCGACTCCAATTGATGTGGAAAAGATTGGTGCTGGTTTTAACTTACAAAACGAGCTTTCAAAACTAAAAATATATGTTCCATTTAATGAGTTATTGAGAAACACCGAATACAGAGATACTATCACCAAAATGATCAAAAACCAAGGAGAATGGCAGTCAGACATTTTAGAATTGAATGATGATAATCCTACTATTTCATTTGGACCAAAAGTTGAAAATTTAGAAGGTGAAGAGGTTCCTCCTTTCTATTTAAGTCTAAATGTGCTTGACAAAGTGGTCCACCATGCTATGTTGGATTCAGGGGCATCCCATAATCTAATGCCCAAAGGAGTCGTGGAAATTCTAGGATTAGAAGTGACTAGACCATATAAGGATTTATACTCATTTGATTCTAAGAGAGTAAAATGCCTTGGTTTGATTAAAGACATGGTGGTGACCCTGAATAAATTGCCATCTAAAACTATAGTCATGGATGTGGTGGTAGCAGATATTCCACCTAAATTTGGGGTATTGCTGTCAAGATCTTGGACCTCCAAGTTGAAAGGTAGTTTACAGATGGACATGTCATATGCAACGATTCCCGTCCCAGATGGGAGCAGAAGGTTATATAGTGAAAAAAGAACTCCATATGTGGTTAGCAGTCAAGATAAGCCTGAAGTCCATCACATATATGCTATTGATACTGATTTGGGGTCTTCCATTTTCTTTAATGAGGCTGTCCCACATGAGGTAGAAAAGACATTGCAGGAGAAGTCTCAGAGAAATGATGAAAAAGAAGTTTTGGAGCAAGAAGCTTTGGAAGCAAAGCAGAAAAAAGAAGGCCAATGGATCATGTACTTTGATGGATCTGTTGCGAAGGTTGGTGCTGGGGCTGGTGTATACATAATTTCTCCTATTCATGATTTCAAAGCTTTATCATACAAATTGTTGTTTGAATGCACAAATAATGTAGCAGAGTATGAGGCTTTGTTATTAGGATTACATGCTTTGAAAGATTTAGGGGCTCAGAGAGTCAGGATCTTGGGAGATTCTGATTTGGTGATAAACCAGGTAAATGAGAGTTATCAAGCCAGGCATCCTCGGATGAGGGCTTACAGAAATGAAGTATGGGATATGCTTGGTAATTTCTTCACAGAGCATACAATTCAGGTTGTTCCCAGGGTTGACAATTTGGTGGTTGATTCTTTAGCAATATCTGCTGGAAGATTTGGGACCCCAATGACTAGTCAAAAAGAATACCAGGTGGAGATTTTGAACAGACCTTCTATCCCTGACAATTCCAAATACTGGCAGGTGTTTGAAGATGATATGCAGATCCGAAGATTTCTAGAGTTATCAGGGGAATTTGTGAATACTCATTTTGACAATGAAAATGATGATGATGGGACCCTTGGAGATGATGAAGAAATTGAAACAAAAGGAGAAGATGCTGAGAAGTTAAAGAAAACCTTAGGAGGTAAGGATATCATCCAGCTGAAAAATAATTTCATACCAAGAGGCCTAATCCCTTTAGAAAGGCTCTTTGATCAAAATGATGTTGCCAAGAACCCCAAAGGGAAACCTGTTGGTGATGCCATTGAAGATAGAAATATTGGCACTGAGGAGAATCCTAAAATCATAAAATTATCCAAGAAGTTGCCAGAAAGAGAGAAATAGGAGTATGTAAAGTTGATGAAAAAATATACAGATGTGTTTGCTTGGAGTTATGAAGACCTCAAAGAATATGATACATCTATCATACAGCACACTATTCCTATAAAGCCTGGGGAGAAGCCTTTTAAACAGAAACTCAGGAGGATCAATCCTAAGATGCTCCCTATCATTGAGAAGGAAATAAAGAAGTTATTTGATGCTAAGATCATTGTAACACTCAGATTTTCTAAATGGGTTGCGAATTTGGTCCCTGTCAGAAAGAAGAATGGAGAGATAAGACTGTGCATGGATTTCCGAAATTTGAATAAGGTCTCCATGAAAGACAACTATCCTTTACCCAAGATGGATCATATACTACAGCAAGTGGTGGGAGCTGAAAGGATTTCGATGCTGGATGGTTTTTCGGGGTATAATCAGATCAAAGTGCTGCCAGAAGATCAAGAGAAAACTGCTTTTACTACACCATGGGGCACTTTCATGTATGCGAAGATGCCTTTTGGTTTGATGAATGCAGGCGCCACTTTCCAGCGAGCCATGGACATTGCCTTTGCAGGAGAAATTGGAAGTTTCGTGGTAATTTATATGGATTATATCACAGTCTACTCGAAGTCGGACAAAGAACATTTGCATCATCTGGAGAAGGTCTTCATGAAGTGTAGGAAGTATGGCATATCTTTGAACCCCAAGAAGTCTAATTTTGCACTAGAAGAAGGAAAGCTGCTAGGCCATATAATATCCAAGGATGGCATAAAAATTGATCCTGAAAGAGTAAGTGCAATTCTGAAGGTGGGAGAACCCAGAAGCAAAAAGGAGATACAATCATTTCTGGGACAGGTAAATTTCTTGAGGAGATTTGTACCAAGCTTTGCTGAGATTTTGATGAATATTACAAATATGTTGAAGAAGGGTCATGAAATAAAGTGGAATACAGAAGCTAAGGAGTCATTTCAGGAAATCAAGAAAGCAATTTCAGAAGCTCCTATTTTGATAAGTCCAGATTTCGCCAAATATTTTTCAGTATTCTCATATGCTTCGGAACATACCATAGCAGCAGTATTATTGCAGAAAAATGATGAAAATTTGGAACAACCCATAGCCTTTTTCAGCAAAATGATACGGGATGGGGAATTGAAATATGACATCATGGAAAAGCAGGCCTATGCTTTAATTAAAGCATTAAAGGATTTCAGAGTATATGTTTTGCATTCCCATGTAATTGCACATGTTCCAACCGCTGCAGTAAAATCAATTTTGACTCAACCAGACCCCGAAGGCAGGAGGGTGAGATGGATAGCTACATTATTGGAATATGATATAGAAATAAAACCCACGAAGCTGGTTAAAGGACAAGGGTTAGCAAAAATGATGACAAACTCAAATTGTGAATCTTTACAGATCAATTTTTTGACTCACCAGACTGATCAGTTAGACATAGAGATAGAAGTGATGGCTGACTTTGTGGCCTCTCCATGGTACTCTGGTATTGTATATGTCCTCCGAAATTTGCAAGCACTAGAAGGATTAAGTAAATCGAGGGCAAGATCTGTAAAGTTGAAATCTGCAAAATTATGTATCATAAATAAATATCTTTATTGGAAAGACCCTAGAGGAGTTCTACTAAATTGTCTGTTGGAAGATGAAGCCCAGCAAGTTACCAGAGAATTTCACAAAGGAGACTGCGGGGGACATCATTCTTGGAAGGTGACTGCAAACAAAATCCTAAGAGCTGGTTATTATTGTCCTACGTTATTCTCAGATGTATATAAAGAAACCAGCAAATGTCATCAATGCCAAATTTTCGACGGTAAGAGAAAGGTACTGTCTCTCCCTCTAGATCCAATAACAGTTGAGGCTCCTTTCCAGCAATGGGGTTTGGATTTTATTGGTGAAATAAACCCCAACTCATCAGGTTAGCACAGGTGGATCTTGACAGCTACAGACTATTTTACTAAATGGATAGAAGCAATTCCTACCAGGAGGGCCACTGAGAATGTGATCATGGAGTTTCTTGAAGAAAATATATTGGCTCGATTCGGGTGTCCAAAAATGATAGTAACAGACAATGCAGCTGCTTTCAAATCCAGGAAAATGATTAATTTTTGTCATAAATATCATATAAGCCTCAATCACTCGACTGCCTATTATCCTCAAGGAAATGGGTTAGCTGAATCTTCAAATAAAAGCCTGGTGAGGATTATCAAAACGCTGTTGGAAGATAATAAGAGGTCCTGGCACACCAAACTAAAATATGCTCTATGGGCTGACAGGATTAGTACTAAAAGAGCAATCGGCATGTCTCCATTCCAGCTGGTATACGGGGCTGAAGTGATTTTTCCAACATCATTAGGGATACCAGTTATGAGATATTTCCAGGATCAGCAAGAAGAAACAAATCACATACAACGGAGGATAAATCAGATCATTGAGCTAGAAGAACGAAGAAGTACGGCTTATAATAAAGTGCAGTCACATCAAGAGAAAATGAAGAATAATTTTGACAGAAGGATCAAGGAAGAGCAGTTTCAAATTGATGACCTGGTTTTGAAATGGGAAGCTCCTAATGAAGACAAGCATGGAAAGTTCGACCCTATGTGGGTCGAACCTTATGTTGTTGCTGGGTACAGAGGACAGAATGCGTTTTTGCTGGAATATACAAATGGGGTTCTTTTGGAGAGTAACCCCGTAAATGGAAGGTATCTAAAGCATTACCTATCATGAGGAGGAAGGTGAGATTTGTATCATAGATTGTAGATACTTATTTTTCTTTACAAGTAAATATGAATGGTAAGCCGAGTGCATTTGAAGCTCGTAGTGAAAGCCCTAAGATTCAGGAGGCCTACCATTCATTTTCTAAAAATATATAAAAATGTCATATTTGCAAAAAACAAAAGAGGGGTTTTTGAGAAGTTATTACGCAAAATCAAAAAACAGGCACCTGGTCTACGAGTTCTTTGATACCTCGCAGGGAGGATATCATCCCCAGATGGAGCCAGCTGTTAACACCATTATTTATCAAGGGGGTGAAAGACCATGGTGGAGAAGAAAAATAATGGTTGTTTGGATACTTCGGTTAAAATATATATAGTAAAGATGGGGCTATGGGAGGAGGGATAAAATCAATGGTTGATATTCTCTCCGCTCCTCAGAGATGCAAGGAAGATAAAGGTTTGGTCCGGGCGCTTATCGAGCACACAGATCAGCGGCCATCAAGTTGTTTTGCGCAGATCCACGGTCTATATCCAATCCGCTTCGTGAAGTTGCATCCTGATTAAAGTGACACAATCCGGCGGAATCGGGTACATGCTACTCAATCCAATGGCGGAGAGGTGAAGTCGGATCACATCCACGGTTGAGATTGATTCCGGAACCAGAACCTGCACGACCGATAAACCTAAAGCGCCCAGCGGAATGAGTTATCCCGTGATCGATCTGACGGTTGAAGATCAAAGTGAATCAAATCAATGGCTATTATGATTTTCGGAGAGTGAACTAGCACGGTGGATAATTCCGAAGTGCCCAGCAGAATTTGGTACGTGGCATATGATCCGATGGTGGAAAGTTAAAGGTGTATCACATCCATGGCTGAGGATGATTCCGGGGATCAAAGCTGCACGACGGTTAAAACGACGGAGCCCAGCGGAATTCGGTACGTGTCACCCGATCCAATGGCTCATGATAAAAGACGATTTCATCGACGGTGGGAGATCATTCCGGGATGGAGACTGGCGCATTGATTATCTCCAAGACTCCTGGCAGAACGAGGTAACGTGGCGTGCGATCCAAAGGCCAGAAATTAAAGAGAAATCAGATCTAGGGTCTTAAATGAAGCCGGGAAATAGAAGTGCATGGCAATTAAGAATAAGTGGTGGTTGCAGAAAATAAATGTTGTCTACGTGGCGAATTGTGTGGTCCTATAAAGGCAGGGTTGACCTCTCCAATGATTATTTTATTTGCTCGGGACCCGGGGAAAAGGACCTGGCGATTTGGGAGCTTCCATTTGTCAGTTCCAGGCACGTTCTGAACACGCGCCTCCACAGTAAGCTAGGTAGGACTTAAACCCTGTAACTCTTTCGTCCAATTACCATTGCAAATTAAGCAATGGACCAAGGGAGAGAGATTCATGTGTCTGGTCAGGTCGCGGATGACAGAGAGGAATTTTTAGTAGACATACACAGGGGCGTGTGCGACCCCTTCCTATCCACAGGGAGCGTGTCCAGTAGTAAAGAGAAGTTGTGGTCTCATTACTCGCAGGGGAATGACGTTCTGAATGTATGAAAGTCTTTTTTGTACCATTTCGCCCTTGAGCAAACCCTCCACTTCCCGAAATTTGCCGAGTGGTGTGCGGTGAACTATTCTCCCTCTCAGAGGGTTATTGTGAGTTGGTCTGCGTCCAAAGTACTGTGTAAAATTGACGCTTCAGTCGTCAGAGAAAACCTTAGTCTGCCTGAAAATTACCCCGTAAATCGTGAGTCTGTAAATGAATCTGTCCTTGCTGAGTTTTTCAAAAATTGTGAAAGTGAAAGTCGATGTCAATTCTTGTCAACTATCCTGAAGGAAGGTCAATCCCTTGAAGGTCTTTTCTTGCCTTACCCCTTGCACATTTTTAGGACTGAAGTGCAATTGGTAATGTCTTTGGTCTGTCAAGTGTTAGGTCTAGATGACGATTGTCATATAGGTGGTGTCATCCTTGGTTTCTTGTTAAGGATAAATTCTTTAAGCCCTGAGTCCTAGTCAGTCCCCGTACTTAATTTAGACAAGTACCTTGCCGAAGCGATCCACCTCCAGTTGACTGAATTTCCCAAGGTCCAGTTCTTTAGGTTTCAAACATACTTGCTTAACATGCTATTATGCTCTAATGTTACTGAATTGAAATTCTTAAGTGCTCTATGCTCTTCTGATTTGCCCAAGCAAATCAACATGTTCGAATTTGCCAATTCAATCATGTCCGAAATGTACAGAATGTTATTTGATGAGGACCTACCCCGTGTCCTGGATGAGATGAGATGCCTAATGCAGTCGTCACCCGAAGATCGGGTGGGGGACTGGTTCCTGTACAGAGGTTACACAATGTTAAGAATATATGGCTTTACTGGTCAGCCTTATAGGCTACCCTCCTTCTTGACCCCAAGGATTTTCGCACTAGAGTTCATGAGACAGAGATTGCTGTCTGAGGAAGAGCACTTTGGTGCTTTCAAAAAATCTTCGAATGTTAAATTCCCATTTAAAGTCGGCCCTTTCATTTTTAAAGGTAAAGGTGCCCTGGCATTTATAGAAAAGTTGCTGGAGAATATGGATTTCATAAAAGATGTAAATGTGAATTACGACCCCCACCATGTGATCTCATTGAGAAAACAGGCAAACAAGAATAAACCATTTGAGCATCAGGCTATTGAGGGGCTAGATGAAGTGGCCAATTTGCTGCAGTGTACTGACAGGTCAAATTCTGATGAAGAGACACATACTATACCTGTCACAGCGACCCAAATAACAGAAGGTGCTGGTATTGTGGTCAAGAGGAGTTTGTCTGAAACTAAGAGTATGGATGTAGACGAGGAAGGGCCCCATAAAAGGGCAAAGCTGCTTCAAAGTGGTGAAATTGTAGATGAGGAGGTTTCTGATGGTTCCAAAAGAGGTGCCCTAGTTCCCCTTAAAGCGGTGCAAGTAAGTCAATTCTCTTTTAAAAATTCGGAGGGTGATGTAGACAGTTCGGAATTATGCCACGTGTTTAAGTCGAAGGAAGACCTAAAAGCCAGCTACATGGAGAAGAGGAAACAGTCTATGGAGGAAACGAGAAATTTGCTCCCGAAGGTGAGAAGTTTGTACAGTTCGAAAACCTCTCTGGTCTCTGCTAGAGATGCTGAGAGGAATACTTTTAAAATGGCTATGGTAAGCGACAAGAAGATGTCTGAAATGGAGATCCGGTTAGACAAAATCAGCACTCCGGATAAAATTCAACTCCACAAACAGACCAGCGATATCATCTACTTAGACTTACTACAAGCCATGGTGAGGATTAATAAATTGCAAGTCTTGATAGACAAATTGGAAATTTAGTTGAAACATGAGAAAGTGGAAAATAAAGCAAATGTTGTTCAGATTAGGAAGCTGCAGACAGACATTGCTAGTTCAGACAGTACCCAGGTAGTCAAGAGGTTGTTAGAGGAAAAGGATAATGCACTCTAGGTCCTGAAGAAGAAGCTAAAGATCCCAGGTGCTGAACATGTTCAGTCATCTGAGTTACTAGCTCTCCAAGAGGAGAAGGATAAAGTCCATCAAGAAATGATGGAGTATAAAGGAAGAGCTGGGGAGCTACAGGAAGAAAAAGAGAAGTGGGAAGCCGAAAGGGAGGAACTGTTATCCCAAATATCCTTGATGAAAAAAGATCAGAATGAAGAGAAGGAGATTATGGAAGAGTTGATGAGCCAAACTCCCACCGACGAGGACCTGTCTATTGTAAATATCCAGAAGCCATTAGATGATTTCTCTACTGATGATTTGTTGGTGCCAATGTCCCTGGTGAGTTTGAAAGAAGAAGCAATCAAAGATTTGAAAGCAGAGAATGAAAATATGAAAGCTGAATTGGCCAAAGTAAATGAAAGCAAAAACAAATAGTGCAAGACAGGAATCAATTACAAAACAAATTCAATGAGCTAAAAGAAAAATGCAATGGGAAGGGCCCTCTTCAGGGGGCAAAACATATCATTTGGGATACCTTGTGTATAGAGATTACCACGTTCCGACACTATTTAAATTTTATTGATGATTTGAATATAATGATAAATTTGGCCCAACAGAGATTAAAACTGGTAAACGAACATATGGAGAAAAGACCCCTTGTTACGGCTCAGAACACACTAAATTTTCTAAATTCACTGTCATATCAAAAGTTGCAGGAATTGGGCATAAAGGACAGAGTATCAATAGTGATGTGGGCAAAGAAAAGCATCCATAAGCATCACTTAATCAAAACGGTCCAAGATAAATCAGAAGGGTTGTTGCTGCAGGTTAATAATTTTAAACATGAGTTTAAAGAACTGTTCGAAGACGGATTGCCTTCTTTCTGGGATGGAGAAGGGCAGATGTTCTCACTGGAACATTATCATAACCTGCTTGTTCATTGCCGCATGGACCACTCCAAATTCAATGATTTGGAGAAAAACCTGACAGGGAAGACCATTTTGGATATGCTCACAGAAGATTTCAAGATTCTGCAGAAGTTCGCCATCATTAGAAGCAGATTGCCCAGAAAGTCCTATGAAGCATATATGGAGCTCGAAGTAGCAATTCGGGAAATGATGGAGTGTGACACCCCAAGTTCGGAGTAGTGGAAAGTTGTGGAGCTGTTTGGAAAGACAAAGTATATTCTCCATCCCTAGGAACAGGTGTCATGCACTGAAGAGCTGATGGGGCAAAGACGTGGAGCTGATGGGCGAAAGTTTGTTATCAAGTTGATTTGTACTTTATGATCTGTTAGGATTGGAGTTGTAACAAACTTCCTAGGGGTTAGGAATTCAGTTACAAACTCTAAATTAAGCCGATCATTCTGTTATTGATCTTCTTGTTGGAGCACCGATCATTTTATGTATAAATATGCATCTTTTTTAAGAGATGGGGGTTGGAACCCATCGGGTGGTGAATAATTTTGGAGAACATATATGTTTTTGGAATAACAAAGTGAATGCATGAGAGTTTTGTCAGAGATTCATGTGTCGTTGATATTACAGTCTGTGCTTCTTCCTTTATGTGATTGTATTTCCCTTGTGTAACACTCCATTTTGTTTCTTCCTCGTATCTGGAATATAGCGTTAGATGATTGGAATTCATGTGTTCATGCTCTAGTCATCATTTCAGATATTATATGATTTTTTCTGCTAAAGTTGATATAGAACTCATCCTTGTTGATGCTCTGTGTTAATGGGTTGTTTCTTCATCTCTTATGTTCCATCTGAATCAATTTGAATGACTGTGATGATATGATTACCTTGCCTTTGATGAATATCATGTATATGTCTTTATGGTGTCTTTATATTGTATATGACTCCATGCCCAATGGTTATGTGATTGTTTCATCCAAATACATAAATCTTTCAAATGTTATTGTTAAATCTGGTCCTATTAAATCTTTATTGAGAGATCCCTCTCTGGAAGAAAATACCAATTTCTTCCTAAAGTGGTTTTGCTGTTACCTTGGAGTTTACCTTTTACAACCTGGGTACATTCTGAGGGCTAACAACATCTTTGGTTGTGGTTACATATACCAACCAAATGTTGTAACAAACCATGGCTTAACGTCATAATGTGATATAACCCTTGATAACATCGTAGTGAAACGTAAACCTTGATAAACATCACAATGCGACATAACATTCTACATTACTATGTAAAATGTGGATGGTTTAAACCATTTCTTTTGTCAAACGACTATATATATATCAAGAAAATTATTACAGCATGATGGCGAATAATGTGACACAACCATTGAGGAATGATGAATTTCAATATCTATGAATAAATGTTTCAATCGTTGCGATGAATGTCCTAATGCAACAAAACCATTAAGGAATGCACTATTGAGGAATGTCGCAATCCAACATAAGTATTGATAAATGTCGTAATATCAAAACATTGTTTGTGTACACAGATGAATATTTTTTGCTTTTCAAAAGTAAAAGTCTTAACGTGACAGAAAAACACATCATTTTTGCCATACTTAACCATGGTTGACTTTGGTGAACCATGTGACCATAGCTGATAATGCAACAAGAAATTTTCTAAACATCCAAAGACACATTATTACTGTGTCACATCTGGGGCATTACCACAATGTGACATAACCCTTGACAAATATCACAATGTGACATAACCCTTTATAAATGTCGCTAATGTAACATAACCTGCGATAAACGTCACAATGCGACATAATGCTTATTAAACGCCCACTATCACATTATTAATGTGTCACATCTTGGGCATTATCGCAATGTGACATAACCCTTGACAAATATCACAATGTGACATAACCCTTCACGAATGTCGCTAATGTAACATAACCTGTGATAAACGTCACGATGCGACATAACGCTTATTAAACGCCCACTATCACATTATAAATGTGTCACATCATGGGTTGTGTTGACATATACCAACCAAACACTGTAACAAACCATGGCTTGACGTCGTAATGTGATATAACCCTTGACAACGTCGTAGTGAAACGTAAACGTTCATAAACATCACAATGCGACATAACATTCTACATTACTATGTAGAATCTGGATGGTTTAAACCGTTTCTTTTTTCAAACAAATATATATATATATATATATATTAAGAAAATTCTTAAAGAAGTTTTCTAAATATCCAAAGACACATTATTAATGTGTCACATCCTTGGCATTATCGCAAAGTGACATAACCCTTGACAAATATTATAATGTGACATAATCCTTGATGAATGTGGCTAATGTTACACAACGTGTGATAAATGTCACAATGCGACATAACGCTTATTAAACGCCCACTGTCCCATTATTAATGTGTCACGTCTTTGGTTTTGTTGGCATATATTAACCAAACACTGTAACAAACCATGGCTTAATATCGTAATGTGATATAACGCTTGATAACGTCACAGTGAAACGTCAACCTTGATCAACATCACAATGCGACATAACATTCTACATTACTATGTGGAATGTGGATGGTTTAAACCGTTTCTTTTGTTAAACGACTATATATATATCAGAAAATTCTTAAAGAAATTTTCTAAACATCCAAAGACACATTATTAATGTGTCACATCTTGGGCATTATCACAATGTGACATAACCCTTGACAAATATCACAATGTGACATAACCCTTGATGAATGTCACTAATGTAACATAATGTGTGATAAATGCCATGATGCGACATAACCCTTATTAAACGCCCACTATCACATTATTAATGTGTCACGTCTTTTGTTGTGTTGACATATACCAATCAAACAGTGTAACAGAGCATGTATTAACATCGTAATATAATATAACCCTTGATAACGTGGGAGTGAAACGTAAACCTTGATAAACATCACAATGCGACATAAAATTCTACATTACTATGTAGAATGTGGATGGTTTAAACCATTTCTTTTGTCAAACGGCTATATATATATATCAAGAAAATTCTTACATTTTCTCAATGTCGCATTGCGACATAACCATTGATGAATGCCACAATGCAGCATAATACATGATATACATCACAATGTGAACGTCGAATGTCACATTATTAATGTGTCACATATTAGGTTGTTTTAGTGTATATCATTTTTTAATCCTTAATGAATGTTCCAATGTGACAACCTTGTCACATTATTAGTGTGTAACATCATGGGCATGGTTGTCACATTATTAATGTGTAACATCATGGGCATTGTTAGCATTTTTGAAAAAACCAGTCAAAATGCAACATAACGTTAATAAATATTAGAATGCAAAATAATCCATGAAAGTTGAATGCTACATTTTCACCCTTTGTCATATTATACATATAACATTTAAAGAACGCAAAATAATCCATGAATGTTGAATGCCACATTTTCACCCTTTGTCATATTATACATATAACCTTTAAAGAACGCCATGAGATAACCTCTTACTCCAAAGTAAAACTCTATTTAATGTGATGTTTTGGATCCATCATACAACTAAATTTCACACCAGCTCTTGAATGAAAAATGAGTTTGGCTTTTGTGCTAACATTTAAACATGACTTCATTTATTGTTATTTATGTTTTTATTATTGTCAAGGTCTTTTCATATTGTAAAGGTTAAAACTCAATTTAGATTATGTGATACTTAATATTATATGTTTATGTTTAAAGAAGTTAGATCAGTGTTATTATATTTTATTTATGAAGATGTAATAAATGTTCATCCTATCTCTCTATTTAAGAAAAAAATAGCCACATCCATAACAATCATCACTAGAAAACTATTTTTAAATATATATATATATATAATTTTTGGAAAGAGTTGTCTAGAGACATTTTAGACAACTTTTTCTTTCATTGTTGACACAATGCATTGAGGCAACATGTAGCATAGGGAAGGTCCAACACACTTGTGATAATTCTTCATCATCATGGTTTGATTATTAATTCAAGATACCTTTAGTTTATGTATTAATGGTAAGCATGTACTTTACTCCAATATATACACATTTAATACTATGTATACTTCTCTTAAGGCTTTGTCACTATATGATGGAAATGAAGAACTTATAATTTAGCTGTAGCTGTATGAGGCATACTTCCAATTTCTAGGTTTTACATTTCAAATAAAGTTCATTTGATACCTATATATATATATAGTTCTGTGGCCTAGCTCACATGGTTGAGTGTTATAAGTTGTGAGCAAAAGGTTTTCCAAGACTTGCATGCCTTACTCTCTTCAAAGTAATCAACAAAAATGCATTCTCAAATTTGTGTGTCTAGCTTCTTTCTATTCTCTTTCAAGATATATACATATGTCAATGAACCAAAAAACACTCTAGTATACCATATTGGATCTTCTCCCAAACCATGCTTCTTCCAATGTACAATTTGTACAATTTTTCACCACTGTTGTTGAACTAAATTAAGAATGTACATAGTTGTGCCTACTATTTTCTTGTGCTTAAAATATAGATATGTTCATTTCAACAATAGTCTAATATTTATGCTTAGCATGATGGGGGGCTTAATCATGATGTTTGTCAATTATAAGTAAATTAGAAGGTCCATTAAAAGCTAAAATGTCCGTATGGTGAGCCCTAGACAACAAAATCCTAACTTACCATAATTTCCAAGAAAAAAATATCAACTCAAAAATATCAACTCAAGAAAGAAAGAATTCAAACTTATTATACTTTATAAACTTATATAAACTCAATAATTTTAACTTTTATATATATAAAATATAAAAATACAATTTTAAATATTATCAAAACATATATTGTTTTTTATTAATTTTATGTAAGTAACCTACAATATTAATCTTATTATTATTTGTTTTTTATTTATTATTCAAACTCATTTACAAAATTAAGCTAGATTTAGCTTGTTCCAAACTTTAAAAAAAAATTTAAAAATATATCATGAATTTCCAACAAACCAAAATCAATTTATCTAAAATAAGCATTACGCTTAAAGTTATTTATAGTATTTATAGTATTTCACATAATCTTTTATATTAATATTGAAGTCACATATATTATATTTGAAAAGTTATTTATAGTATTTCACATAATCTTTTACATTAATATTGAAGTCACACATATTATATTTGAAACCATATTTTCAAATTGCTATATCATATTAGTATTTTAAATTTCAAATTTCAAATTGCTTAAACTGAAAATTGAATATGGATTTTGGAATTGATATACATATTTTTAAATTAAAAATTAGATATTATTTTAAATCTATTTTTTCCATTAAAGTTAATATAATTAGAAAACTAATAAAAACCAAAAACAAATTATTACAGAGCCAATCTGTAGGAAACTTGTCCAATGTATTGGAGGATGATATAGGATCCATAGAACTTTTGTGCTAGCTTATGGTGGCCTTTTTCTTTGAGCGACATTTTCTTATAGGGCTAGAGATGAATAAAACTTGTCCAATGTATTGGAGGATGATATAGGATCCATAGAAATTTTGTGCTAGCTTATGGTGGCCTTTTTCTTTGAGCGACATTTTCTTATAGGGCTAGAGATGAATAAACTCATGATCCGTTTCTTGAAAAGAATGCTTAGAGTGATATCGATTTGCCTCTTACTTAATTCAACTTTGAGCCAAAACCAGATTGTCCTTAAAATCTTTTAATTGAAACTTATTTAATTTAACTGAAAGTTATTTAAAAATCTTAACCAAAACAAAATATGACTACTATGAAATGGATCCCTGCTATACAAGCCCAAAATCTAAAATAATAACTAAATAAAATTATAAAAATATACCCATATACAAGTCTAAAATCTAAGATAATAACTAAATAAAATTATAAAAATATACCCATATTAAGAGTAAGTCCTCCTTGAGTAGGTTTGAAACTAATATGATAGCCTAGGCATCCAGTGACACCTCCTCCTCCTAACTCGGTCAAAGGAGCAAGTTTCCAATCAAAGAAATTTTGTCTAATTAATATGGACTCTCTGCAACATTAAAATGACAAATACTTCAACAATATTCTAAATTAAATAAAAAATGTAAGGACTTCAACTCTATTATTAATGGAAGAAAATGAAAAATAATGT
>LPNX010341369.1:18110-92680 GCA_001517045.1 Pseudotsuga menziesii
GTTAAGATCATCAAGCATAACAGGGAATTCCATGGTCGATTCTATGGCGGGTCTCCCAATAGTAAACAAACAATTCTCTCCGTCGTATGCGAATTCCTTTATATTGATCTTATCGACGATGTTTCTGCTTATTGTTTTGTTGGTCACAGGCCTCGGATTTGCACTGCCACTTTCATCACCAGCAATAATTCTCACCTGCATGCAATCATAAGTATGCCACATATTTCATTTTGTCACTTACAACCAAAATCTGATAAAGAAGAGCAAAAGGAAAAGTCACCAAAGGCGTGGAATCTGCTTACGTTGTAATGAAATGAATCCTGAATTTGCTTAAAGGATACTTGAAAATGGTTCGACAGTAGATCTACGCGTCTACCGGCTTGACCTTGTCCAGGTCGCTTCGTTATCTCCAATGGAGGTGGCTCTGGCAATGCTTCTGACATTTGAGGATCTTCATGTGGTCTACTTGAAGATGCCCCCACTCTATAAGCTGTGCCTGTAATTTTCCCAGATTCCATTGGAAAACAAAGAGTCTCTCGCTCCCAGAGTTCGCAAACCTACTCAAAACATTTCAGCAAACTGAATCAAAATCATAGAAATAAAAAGCTGGATTGCATTGCATTACCATCTTGCAAACACTATAGACACAATTTGATTGCTACAGGATCAACAATTTTAACAACCTCTTGAGACGATTAGCTGGTGCTTCTTAACACTTTTTTATACATGCCTCTGTGGTAACGCTCCTACAACTGCGCGGTCCAGGGCGTCGTAACAGGATTCAAAATGGAGACGCAGTGGTTCGACTTCAGCCTCCACGTGGATCACGTCCTCGGATTGCAGGGCTTTTGTAGAAGAACAGATACAGTCCCGTCTATACCTCACATTATGACGCCCTGTTCTTGGCTTAAGTATCAGCTGATAGAAAAATCGAAATGCGCAGAGCTTCCTTCTCTTCGCCTTCCAAGAGAATCTGGCTGAAAATAATCACGAGGTCAAGAGAATCAGGAGAATCACTGCGATGGATTGCAGTTACGGCAACTAACCTGCCTTCCACCATCGTCGGCAACTAACGACTCCACCACCACGTCTCCTAACAAACTCCTCGGCGGCTAACAGACTCGGTGCGCGATCTGCTCCATCTCCTCCATGTATCCTAACAGGCTCGTCGGCGGCTAACGACTGATGTCATCTCCTAACAAACTCCTAACTCTACGGCTAGTTAGGAGTGTTAAAAGATCAGACGATTGGAATGATCTGGAGCATCCACTTGGCGGGATTTGCAGAATCTTGATGATCCGCTCAAGCAAGTCCATCCCCCAAAAATACCATTGATATTTACGCCTATAGTATTTAATTGTTATTTATTAAAAATTTAAATATAAAATAATACAAAAGATATCAAAAAAATAACTTATCTTATAAATAGAAGCATAAGCATGTAAAATTTTCGAGCGATGGGTGGGAACATGTGGGATCAAAGGACTCTCCTCCCAAACTACATCTTTAAATTCATTAATATCATTATTAGTTTTATAATTATAATCAAATTAACATTAACTAATCTTTAGGGTAAGTTGTTGCACTCAGCCAACTTAGTAATATTCTTACAAACCCTATTAGGCTTAAAATGTAAAGGAATGATTTATGTACGAAGACTTTCTCAAGGTGATTGGAAGAAATTTTTTACTAATGGTATTGGAGTTTTTTTTCTCTCTTTTTCCTTTATATAAATATTTTTTTCTTACAAAGGAATGGATGGGTCCAGATTCCTTAAAATATTTCTCTTATATGAAGAGATTTTCTTACAAAAAGTAACGGGTCCAGATTTCTTAGAAGATATACACATTTGCTTGTATTCAATTCAAGTTGGACATTTGACTGTTGCCATTTTACAAATTAATAATGTTTGCAAGATCTAACCTCAATGTGCATTGCTTCTTAAATAATCTATAGCATAGCCTAGAATCATTGATCACCTTCTGACTGTTAAGGTAGCGAGCTCATCAGTTATCCGTGTTCAATTTCTGACAGCAACTCGATCAATTGAATGGAATATACTACCCAATTCTATCATCTCAAAAATCGTAAGTCTACCGGTCAATTTAATGAAATATACCCACCGAATCAATCATCTTATAAATCACAGAAATGAAAAATTCCTATAGCTTATATTATTCCTGAATCTTGCAACATTTTAACATTCAAACAAGGATTCTGAACTCATTTTTCAACTAGTTATTTTTTTAACAGGAGAGGAATCAGCCATATAGGGTCAAGAGGAGGAATAAGAAACTGGCAACACAGAGAGAGGCATTCTGACTACATGATCTTCATCCCCTGTGAACACGATCTCACCGAATGTGAATACATTGATTGGTTCACTTACACTCACCTCGATCTTCACTTCTTGGCTCTCCCCACTCTCGATGGTAAATGTGGAGGGGATAACTATAACCTCAACCCCCGTCGGGCTCACAACCGACGTTTCATAATATTCCAGAGCCTGCCCCACATTTGTCACTCTCCTCTTCACCGTGCGGGATCCGATGAGCCTTGAGACAGTAATGGAAGGAAGGTTTAGGTCAGAAGGCCACTGCAATGTTGCTGTGCAGCTCTGTCCTGTTGCTGCTTTAACCGCTTCTGTATTCACGTTCGGTAATGAACACAGAAAGCTCATGTAGTCCTCGAATTCTGCCGGGAAAACAAGCCCTGGATCCAGAGCCGCTGTAGCATTGATAAATCCGCCACCATAATCGAATGGTGTCGCTGGGGTTGGATGGCTGATGTTCGATCCCTGGGCCATAATTGGTTTTCCCTTGTTATCAGTCCTTGATGCTGTAGTAATCATGGCAGAGGCTATCATGGCTGGGCTCCATGAAGGGTTCAGTTGCTTTATTAGTGCTGCAATTCCAGCGATATGCGGGGTTGCCATACTGGTACCAGACAGCAGTGCGAAATTGTATCCTGTACATGATAAAATAAGCTCTTTCAGTGCCATTTAAGGAGCAACAAAGTGTAATTGGTAACTCTCTGGATAATATGGATATATACCTCTGAGAATGCGATCAACGATGCTGTAGGGACTCCAAGCGGCCCAGATGAGATACCCAGGCGCAAGAATATCAGGCTTCATCACATCTGCTGCTTCTTGGTTGCTATTAATGATGTCGGGGCCTCTCGATGAGAACAAAGTGACCATGGGTGCTTCTTGATTGAACGATGCTTTTCTTCCATCGCCGATTGCTGCTTCTGCACCAAATCTAACAACAATGCCCTCTGGATTTCTCTCTGTCTCAGAATCATAGTAATCCATCAAAACCTGAATTGGATAGACGTGCATGCAGCCCACGTTAATGTCAAAAAGGAAAACAGTTAGCAGACTGCTCTACTGATCTTGAAGAGACAAAGCAGATGAAATCACCTTGGAGGCAGCGATATTGGGAATCATTATGCCGGCAATTGAAAACGGAACTGGCTCTGCCACAAAGTCCCCGTATATGGGATTTGCCACGAGAATGAAACCCAGTGCACCCAGGCTTTTAGCAGTCTCTTGAATTGCAGAAATTTCAGACCGCATGTTTAAGAAGCCCGATGAGAAACGGCATATCAACAAGCTACCTTCAACCACAGATTTATCCAGCTCCTCCGGATGTTGGCATTCCTCAGTATAAGATGCTGTACCCGGAGACTGTCCAGTTCTTTTCATTGCGTCACGCGCCAACACAAGCCTGTAGAGAAACAGGCCACTTCCAAAAGTTGGGCCTGTCCAACGACAATACGAAAAATTAATCTTACGAACCAAACATAGTATGTTTGGATCCACGTGGGAACCAGACAAGAAGCAAGGTGATAACAAATTCAATTAATGGAACTCATAGTAGCATAAACTCAGTAAAGTTGTATTAGAGAGAACAGTTAACCGTTGACTCTGTTTTTTACCCGTTGGAGGAATGGAATGACAATTAGGATAAGAAGTAAGGTAATAACAAATTCAACTTATGGAATTCAAAGTAGCATATAAACTCAGTAAAGTTGTAGCAAAGAGCAAAGTTAGCAAAGAGCAAAGTTAACAGTCGATTTTGTTTTTTATCAGTTGGATGAAGGGCATCAACAATTAAGATAAGGATAATCCTTTATATGAAGGGGTTTCATTTTGGGCCGGGCTTGACTTTATATACACTGAGAAGATTGAATAGAGGGCCAATAATTTAGTAGGGGTTTTCAACTAACCCAGTCATTCATGTCATGTGAGGTTAATATGGGAAAGTAGTTGGGAGGGGAAACTTCAAAATCCAGTCATTTTAAAGGCTGGTGTGATCTAAAGCTTGAGCCTAGTGCTATTCCTTGAATCATTTTAAGAGCTTAGATGCCTTTGGTCAGTTATTTTAAACCAAGTGCTATCAAAACTTAAAACACATCTTAAATTTCTTAAAAAAAACACTAATCCCACAAATCATGAACAAACTATGTTAATAAAAAATTATTATAATAATTTACTTTTTTAATGAATAAATGATCATAATAATTCAATCCTAATGACGAAATGGTCATTGCACCCAGAGAAGCCAGGTGCTCTCCAACTTAGTATGGTGGAGATCCTAAACCGTGATCAATCAAGTACTGAAAGGGATCTAAATAGTTAAAAAATGTACATCTCAAAAAAAACTGAATCTCTTTAGATACTTGATAATTCCAGATTTAAAATAAATATATGCTAATAATAATTCATTCCTAATAATAATGGAATAATGATCTATAATGCTAATAGTTCATTCCTACATTCACTAAAGGAACAGCTTTCTATTTCTTCTAGAAAATTCCCAGTTGCTGTTACTTGCCTGATAGTCCTACTCCTTTGATAACCTGACCGTTTCCCATGACGAGAGTGTTTGTATAAATTCTGTCAATAAGGCTTGCACCTACACTCATAATCCAGGGGCTGAAAGACAGTATGGATGAAGCGTCTGGACCTGAGTTGCCAGCTGCTTGCACAACCAAAATGCCTGCTTTCTGTGCGAATAGAAGCGCAATGTCAAACACATTAAGAAAAGTGGCCGTTCCTTTTGGAGGCTCATTGGGTCCGATAGACAGTGAGAGAATGTCTACTCCATCTTGAACGGCCTGCCAAAATAGACCATAATGGCTCTTAGATCAACAGTAAATTAATCAATATTTCTCAAATAATTTGCTATACTAGTATAGTATCAGTAACTGTGACTTGACATCAAAACAAACTATAAGAAAGCACATAAATATACTTGATCTATTGCTGCAACTACGTCTGCCACAGCTCCTACATCTGGATATACGGCCTTGTACACAGCAATTCTGAATATATACAAGAAGTCTATCGTTACAAATAGAGAATATTTTTCTAAATACAAAGTTTTTTTTATGTTAGTAGAAACGTATGAAGGAGAAGTATATATTCAAGATATTCTTTAATAATCTAATCTATATAAACCAAGGTTAATTTGCCATGGAATTGCTAATTAAGTGATTAAGTGTCTACCGTGCCCGAGGTGCCATGCCACTAGCTGTACCATAGTTGAATCCATTTAAAATAACTTGCACTCCTGAGTTTCCAGCCGCAGTTGAGGCAGTGTGGCTGAAAGTCCCATGCCAAAACACCCAGCTTCGTCAAAAAAAAATCATCATGCCCAAACTTTCTACAAATACTAAAATTTGTGAAATTCAATCCAACAGCGAAGCTGGGGGAACAGATATTTGCCTGCCATGGCCGCTTGCATCGAAAGGAGACAGAAAATCTCTGGAAGTGTTTATTGGGACCTCAGCCATTGCACCAGCAGCGAAGTACCTGGCTGTGACGATCTTTCCATTACAGGATCCAGGAGGAAAACGAGGACCAACATCGCATTTTCCAGTGAACTGAGAAAGCTGAGGAAAAGTCCCATTGTAAAAATCCTTATCAGAAAAGCTGGGATGAGTGGGATCGATTCCTGTATCCACAAATCCTATAACGATGCCTTCTCCAGCATTATTTATTCCCCCGTTTGCAGACCATGCTCCTCCTGGCAGACCAAGATATTGAGGAGTATAAGTAGTCATGAGCCGAACTCCACGGTCTTTTTCTACGTGTCTCACTCCTTTGGTCTTCCTCAGTTTCTCAGCCTGCATACACAAGTAACTTTCAGGTTTTTTCAACACAAAATGCAAATTTAAGATGGGAATACAAATTTGGAAGGAAAAAAAATCGAGACTATTTGGTGGAAATTTGGCAATAGTATTTGTTATTCAAAATGAGAATTTTATTTTTGAAATTGTAATTTTAATTGTAAAAATGCCTCCATAATGAATTCTAATCACTGAAAACTATCCTTTAAACAATTTCTATATTCAAAATGAAAATTTCATTTTTGAAATTGTAATTTTAATTGTAAGAATAGATTCAGCCTCCTTAGTTACCTACCATGATTAACAAATTAAAACCACTGAAAAACACCATTTAAACAATTTCTACGAAATTTTGGAAACAAATGATGCTCCAAAAAAATTTACATTCAAAATTTACTATTGTTACAAAATGAAAGTATACAGAAAATTTACAATTGTTCATAAATTTTGGAAGAGATTTAACCTCATGAATCTTCAACAAATCAGTTCAAAAAAATTCTTTTTTTTAAGTTTGAGTAGTTAGATGACCACCCAATTTTGGTTTGAGCAAGATCTAATCTATTAAAACGTTTCAATGTGGGATTCTTCGGAATTTTTGTTACGAATAAAAAAAAGTCACCTGTTCAGGAGATGTATGCAGTGCAAAGCCATTGATGAGGTAATGATAACTGTAGAGTTTTCTATAAGTCCCCATCTCCAAAGTGCTCTCCAGAATTTTGTCGTGAGAGTCTACGAGATGTTTTACGTATGCTTTTGTTGTTTCACTGTAATTCAACATATAGATGATATAATTTTCATACTAACTTTATTATAAACCATTTAATCCCAATTGAAATCTGTATGTATATATACCTTGAAACGTCCACTTTTCTTCCCTGAGAAACTTGATCAGTTCCCTGGAGTCCGTCCATTGTTCCTTGGCAGGCAACCACAACAGGGCGTCCTTCCATTAAAACCATGTAAATTTCCCGATCAACTGCTGCCAGAACCTCTTCATAACTATCTAGACTAAACAATACTAGAACTGGCAAGTATGCTATCCATAATGCAATTCTCATGCTGCAAGAAATAGCTACTAAAAGAAATATAAAATGACAGATCTGTTTCAGACAATTGGGTGGCTAAAGAAGGCAAATGCTCTTGGGGTACCGATGCAGATGCCCCTGATATATATATATGTATATATCGTGGCCTTTTGTGTATATATCAACGTTAAGGTGTGCGTGGAGGCATGCAGTTTGGTGCATGATTGGGCTATCAGAGTCCATAATAGTCGTTCGAAAATGATAAAAAAGAAACCAGAGACATTGGAATACATGTGATAGAGTAAGCAAGGAGATGAGAATATAAATTGCCGTTACAATTTATACACGCGTTCATGCTGAAGAAAAGAAAAGTTTCCCATGAAATATTCCACACAATCTTCTGTTGTTGGCAGATGAGTGTGATTTGATTGATCCAGATGCATTTATTGCCACAAAATAAAAGTGAGATCTTCAGTCACGGTAAGAAATAAGCAGCTTCAAGGCACCTCATCTACTACGCTTCTACAAAATAAGTGTTGACATTTGAAAAAGTTATTCGCAGAATCATGCCCAACTCTCTGATCCTGATCCTGCATCTTTGTAGGAGAGAGAACGTGCACTGTTAACCATATGGATTCAGATGTGTCAACATGGGACGTTAAATGTGTCATGTTAATTTAAAAAATAATTATATGCGATGTCCTTGTAATATATTATTATTTTATCTTTAATCATCTCATTGTTATTTCATATTTATTGTAAATGTTACTTCATATTCTCACTATTATTAATTTGATTTGTTTTTATGTTATAACGATTAAGTCAAGTTATATAATTGTGTATATTTAATATGAACAAATTTTTCACTATTATTAATTTGATTTGTTTTTATGTTATAACGATTAAGTCAAGTTATATACTTGTGTATATTTAATATGAACAATTTTTTGTTTATAATTTAAATATCTGATTAGGGCTTTAGACATTAGGAAACTACTTTGGATTTCAATAAAATTAAAGTGTAGAATTTTTCATTTAATTTTAAATTATAGGTTATTATGCCATTTTGGGTCTCCTTAAATGTAGATGTGGAAAACAAACCTCTATGGACTTTACCCTAGATTATCTAGGGTGCACTTAAACCTCTACCGATGTTCCACGATGATGGTGATTGATTGTATAGATGTTGTTGTTGTAGTTGTTGATGATGTAGAATACATTCCTTGTTAAGTGGGAGTATTGAAATAATGTAACTACATAAGATATTATGTTGTACATTTAGTATATTATTGTATCTCTCCTTTCAGAGATGTTATTCCTCTTATTGGAGATGTCCTTGATATATTTGGTCATGTAAAAGTATTGAGGTCAAACCTCCATTGTAAGTCGGGTCAATAGTACCCACAAAGTTGTGGTTAAAGTTGCTACTGTGTCTTCCAAGACAAGTCAGCCCTGGTGGAGAGATGAAGTCGGCCCTATTGGGTTATTAGACTTACCTTTTGATGTGTATAAATAGATGAGGCGCCCTCCTCATTTGGACAACGTTACAACTAAAGCAAGTTTGCTAGAGAGAGAAAGAGAAGTCCATCTGGAGGAGAAGAAGCATACTATCTTATTCTTTGGGTCTTACACTGTACTTGGTTGGATTCTATATTGAGGAGGTTTTGTTGGGTTTCCTCCCCATGAGGGTTTTCCATGAGTTTTTTGTGTCTTGTTGTGCTTGTCATTCTTTCAATGATCTTCTTGTTATTTAGCATAAAACTTTTAAAAATCTAACATGACACACAATTGAACAAGGAAGAGATAACTATAAAACTATAATGAGAATTGTCAAAGTTTCACACATGTTGTATTACACTCATGGGAACTCATGGTGGACTCAAATAGGGGTGGGTGCACGAAGTTGCTTCCCAAAATTGTTGTAATAGGAACACATGCTCGTTGTGAATTTTAGTAATGCACACATGTTCTAATAATGAACACAAATTCTTCTTGGAATAGGTCAGACTCTTGCCAAACCTCCATGCACAACTCATGCACACCTCCATGTTACTCTCCATATGGGGTGTGTATTGATGTTAAGGCGACACACACACATTAAATGCACATGCACTAAGTAACACATGCATGTTTCTATGTGTAAAAAAAATGTATAGGAACCTCTCTAGTTTGTGAAATTTGACAAACTCAAATATACCTATAATCAACCACATGAGACCATGGATGGGACATGGGGCCTTGACCATCATTAAATAATGAAAAAGGAACCTTAGAATCTTATTTATGGATTCTCAAGCTCAAGAGCCTTGAAAAACTCCTCAAACCAACACACATGAACTTTGTGGGGGGTCTTTCGCTATGAGCAAGTTTTATGCAATAAAATGTGTGTTAAGGAATAAACATGGCCAAGGGGAAAACAATGGCCTTAAGCCCTAATTGAACCTTTTTTAGCTTAGGCACCATAAATAACACCTAGAAAGTACAACATATCTCCTCTCTAGGGATTCTTTGGCATTTGAGTTGAACATGGATGCCACTTGAAGGTCTTGGACATCATGGATGGGTCTTGGGTCCTTGACCATAATCGAGGAAGGGAAACTAGAGCCTCCAATTTCTTCACCATGCAGATCACTAGCATAGTACTTGTTTATAAGTCATCCTTATGTGAAATAAATCACTCCTTTCCTTTTCATCAATAACAAGTTCAACTTTTGAAACACAATCAGAAGAAGATTTACATTGTAAACCCATGGCGGCAATTTTCATCTCATCCCAAAGTCTGATCCCAAATCATGTTGGATAATGGTAGCACTCTTCTTTTCTTCCTGCTTATTTTGAAACTTCTCTGGCTTAAGTTTCGAATGGAGTTTCCAACATTTGGATGCATCATGACCCTTTTTCTAACAATGTGTGCATGTAGGTTTATCACCTCCTTTCTTCACGGTAGTTGTGTGCTTGCCTTTCCCTTTACCTTTGAACTTATTTCCACCTCTTTTGAAAGGATTCTTGGGAAATTTTTCAGAAGTATTCTTCCCCCTAGATTTGATATGGGTGGCTTGAACACACACTTCATCCATGTTAGTAGGATTGAACATAAGAATTGTATGTCTTAAGTAACTATGCAATCCTCCTATGTATTTAAGAATTGTTTTTTGAGTGAAAAGAGGTATACCCAGAACTAAATCCCTCTTTACAAACTCTTTTGCATATTCTTACACATTGTGTCCCTTACCTTGTCTAAAATTCTGCCAGTCCATCATAGTCTATTGTATATAACGCAATGGATAGAATTGTTTTTTCAACACTCAAATAAACTCATACCATGAGGAGATAATTATACCTTTAGTAATAATATACTCTTGAGTTTTTGTCTCCCACCATATGAGAGAAGTGCATCCAAGTCAGAGGGAAGCCAACTGGATCTTTGCTTCATCACCTGTAAGTTTATGGATTCTACAATAAACTTCAATTTGTTTAATCCAATTATATAATTTCTCAATGTTAAGTTCTTCGTTAAACATAATTAAATCAAATTTTACATCAAGCTTTATCAATATCTTAACATCATCTTTCTTATGACCATTAGAATGATGAGAATGAGAGGAAGAAGAAGAACTAGAACTTGAATATGGAGATGAAGGTTCAAGAGGGATTCCTCCATTTACTGAAGCATTATCTTTTGCTTTTACCTTCTTCTTTCCCTTATTTTCCAATCCATATTCGTAGTCTAAAAACAACTTTCTGCCCTATCTTCCATCTGGTATAAATCCTTTTGGAAAGCCTTCTCATCTTCTGCTCCAATGTCTTCATCTATAATTTTCTTTATTCAAGTTGCACATCCAATCTCTAGAATGAAAGGCTCAATTTCTCCATCACATGCTTTAATATTGGCCCTAGTAAACATTCACACTCAAGACTCCTTGGTTAACCAGGATCTGATACCAACTGGATATTAATTTTACAGGATCTTAAATAACCATGAATTATGGATGATTGATCCAACAATTAACTCTTGAGAAAGACTTTAAAATGGTTGCTTTTAAATGAGCATATATGTAAAAAGAATGCAAATAATAAAATATGTAAACCACAAATTTGAAGACTGCAAATTGATAATCGGCTCTGCTAACCTACTTTTCCAATTCCACTTCAAGTGAGACAGTTTCTATAACTTCTTCAATTGTTGCAAATAACATCAATTTAAAGGACTCTCTACAACTATGTTTGTTAATTGCATAAACAAACTGCACCAATGTGAATGTACACTTTTCCAAAGACCTCCCATGGCATGCAGAATGAGAAGCTCGATCTCCTGCACTCTATGGATCCACCTCAAAACCTTGTTGCATTTTCAATGCATTAGAAATCATCGACAGTGGGTTTCATGTTCACTTCTTGCTCACAGTTAAATTCTAAACTATTTAGTCCAAATTTTTTTGTTCCAGACTATGCCCAAACTACATGTTAAAGACAAGAGTTGGGTTTGTTTTGAGGTAGCAAGTAACACACCCAATTGTTAGAGTTTTATCATTTAAGAAATATGATCATAGGATCTTATCTGAGAGAATAGCATGCATAGCAATCAATCACAAGAGACAATGGACACAAATGTTTTCCTCAAGGAAACCATAAAGGAGAAAACCCTAAAACTTCCATAGAGATAGAATGAGCACCAAAAGTAAAACCCAAAGATACAAAGATGATCTCCGACAGTTGATCTCTATCTCTCTCTTATTCCGGCTCCTTCTCTCTCTCTCTCATGTGCTACAATTGAGTGTGAGTGTCTATGTGATAAATAGAGAGGCTCACTCTCTATTTATACTAGTTTATGTCTTAACAATAACTTACCAAGGCCAACTTCTCTAGGAGAGTATAATAACCCTAGTGCCCCACAATTGCGGGTACTTTAACCCCTGATCAACAAGGAGGGTTAACCTCTATGACTTTACATGACTTGTTTACATTAATGATTCTCCCGATAGGAACATCGGGGACCAATCGAATACAATATATTAAATACATAAGTGAATACATCAACACTCCCTCTTAACTAGGAAGGTATTCTCTTGACATAATTCATCAACACAAGTCTTCTTATCTGAATCATCATCAAGGTTGGATCATCATTGGATCATCACTGGATCATCATCAAAGCTAGATCATCACTGGATCATCATCATCATCACTGCTTCCACTATCTTGATCAAATGGTGTTATCTCTCAATTCTACTCGTCACAGAAAGTTCTACAGAGCTAGCCCTTTTTCATGTTGGTTGTAGGACTAGCCTCCATGTAGGTCTTCTTCTTCAGTGCTTATATCTGACCATGGGAGGAACACATACTGCATCCATGTCAGAAAGGCCCACCCAGCACTCACATATGACCATGGGAGGAACACATCCTGCATCCATGTCAGAAAGGCCCAACACTCACATCTGACCATAGGAGGAACCAATCCTGCATCTATGTCAAAAAGGCTCTGCACTTACATCTGACCGTGAGAGGAACACATCCAACATTCATGTCAGAAGGGCTCTGCACTTACATCTGACCATGAGAGGAACACATCCAGCATTCATGTCAGAAGGGCTCTGCACTCACATCTGACCATGAGAGGAACACATCCAACATTCATGTCATAAGGGTTTTGCACTTACATCTGACCATGAGACGAAAACATCCAGCATTCATGTCAGAAGGGCTCTGCACTTACATCTGACCATGAGAGGAACACATCCAGCAATCACGTCAGAAGGGATCTGCACTTACATCTGACCATGAGAAGAACACATCCAGCATTCATGTCAGAAGGGCTCTGCACTTACATCTGACCATGGGAAGAACCAATCTTGCATCCATGTCAAAAGGGCTCACGGACTCATCACTTCCCTTTGGAGGGAACCTCGACTTGGAGAACACCAAGCTTCTCCCTGAAGTACTCAAACTTCACTTTGGCTAATGGCTTGGTCAACACATCAGCTATCTATTCATCCGTCGCAACATATTGGAGCTTCACTGCTCCCCTCTACACCATATCCCTGATATAGTGATATTTGATCTCGATATGCTTCGACTTGTCATGGAACACCGGGTTCTCTGACAACTTCACACAACTCTAGTTGTCGCAATATATACAAGTAGCATCCACCTGGAGTTCAAAAAAATCAAATAGTAGCTTCCTTAGCCACACTACCTCACAACTAACCGAACAAGCTGTGACATACTCTGCTTCGGCTGTACTCAGTGCCACATTGGATTGCTTCCTGCTAAACCAAGATATCACACCTGATCCCATACTAAAGCAGCACTCCAAAGTGCTCTTCCTATCAATGGCACTGCCTGCCCAATCTGAATCAACATAACCCTCGAGGTTAATCTTCTGATTCGCCTTATACTTGAGCCCATAATCAACTGTACCCTTCAGGTACCTCAGAATATGCTTTGCAACAATTAGGTGAACATGTCTTGGATCTGTCAAGAACTGGCTCAATGTATTAATAACAAAGCAAATATCTGGTCTCGCATTCATCAGGTACATCAAGGACCTAATCATCTAACGATACATCGTAGCATCAACCAAATCTAATGAAGCATCACTCAATAGCTTCAGGTTCGATGACATAGGTGTGGTCATGGCCTTGCAGTTCATCATCCTGAACCTCTTCAGGATCTCTACTGCATACTTCCCTTGTCCCAGGGAGATTCCATCCGCATTCTGCCACACCTCCATGCCTAGAAAGTAATGCATCATACCCAAGTCCTTCATCTCAAACTCAGCAGCAACCTTCCTCTTCGTGTCAGCAATCAACCCATCCTCACCTGTTACAAATAGGTCATCTACATACAGTAGGAGTATCAATGGGTTCCCTTCTTCAACCTTGTAGTAAAGGTTGGAATCCGCTTTACTCTTGGTAAAGCCCAAACTAGCCAGGAAGCTATCAATTATGTCATACCATGTCTCGGGTGCATGTTTCAAATCGTACAGGGCTTTCTTCAATTTACACGCATGATTTTCCCTTTCATGTGTCTCAAAACCGAGTGGCTACTCCACATACACTTCCTCTTCCACTACACCATTCAAGAAAGTAGTCTTGACATCCATCTAGTGTATCTTCCATTTCATTACTGCAGCCAGATCAAGTACTAAACTGATGGAAGTGTATCTGGCTACAGGTGCAAAGGTTTCTTCATAATCTATTTCTTCTTTCTAGGAGAAGCCATGAGCCACAAACCTTGCTTTATATTTCTTTATGCTACCATCTGTAGCATGCTTGATCTTGTATATCCACTTGGAAGTCACAACAAACTTCCCCTCTGGTCTTGGGACAACATCCCAGACATCATTCTTCATGATTGACAGGTACTCCTCGATCATAGCATCCTTCCATTCTTTCTTCTCTACCACTTCTTCATAGTTGGAAGGTTCTCTATCAATGATGTCACATAATAAGGCTACATACCCAGAGAATGACCTAGGTCTCTTCCTTTCTCTATGTATTTCTTCTGGAGCCCCATATCTTTCTGCACCTTGGAGAGCTTCTCGTACCCATGCAGGTTTCCTCTTGTGAGGATTCTTCTCCTAAGGTGGATCTATGGGTTCCTGAGGTTCTTCTATTTCTCGATCTTCTTCTGGAGTTGCTTCATTCGAAGTTGTATCTTGGATTCTGGGTACTTCTGCTTCTTTAGGGTCTTTAGCAGGTCTCTTTATGGATTTGTTGTAAGCTGAGTCTTCGTCAAATGTTACGTCTCTGCTGATGTTGATCTTCTTGAATTTTGGGAAGTATATTTTGTAAGCCTTCGAGCTTTCACTATATCCCACGAATATACCATTCTTTCCTAAAGGATCTAACTTTGTCCTCTTTTATTTTGGAATGTGTATGTACACTGGACAACCAAATATTCTAAGATGACTGACTTCTGGTTTCTTACTGGAAAATACTTCTTCAGGTGTCTTGTTCTTGAGTACTCTATGTGGAGTATGGTTCTGTACATACACAGCTATCCTAGCAAATTCTGCCCACATATGCATAGGAATATCCTGGTCATTAAGCATTTCCCCTATTGCTTTCATGATTGTTCTATTCTTCCTTTCTGTAACCCCATTCTGTTGTGGATTATATGGAGTGGTCAACTCCCTCTTAATCCCTGAATCTCTGCATAAATCTTTGAATTCATTTGATGTGAATTCTTCGCCATTATCTTATCGAATGGTCTTGATTTTATTTTCTATGTGGTTCTCGATCAGATCTTTGAATTCTTTGAACTTGTTGAATACTTCATCCTTGCTTTTCATGAAGTATATCCATGTCTTCCTAGAAAATCGTCAATGAAAGAAACATAGTATACATACCCGCTTAATGAGCTGGATGACATCGGACTGCATACATCGGAGTGAATGATTTCCAAGATTCATTTTGCCTTGCTCTCACTACTTGGAAATGGTTTCTTTGTGTTCTTTCCTTTCACACATCCCTTGCAAAATCCTTCATGTTTTGCCTGTATTTCTGGAAGTCCTTCAACATCTTTTCTTGCGAGTGGCAGTGCACATGTGTAAGCCTTCTATTCCAAAGTTCATTTGGCTCTACCGATTCATGGACCAAGGCTTGTTCTGGTTGGTCCTTCAATTTGTATAGTCCTCCTTCTTGCTCTCCAATTACAATTGCATCATATATAGTCTTTCCTTTTAGCCACATGAGGACTTGGCCATCTATAAATGCAACCCTCATTCCTTTTGCATCCAATGCTGATATAGAGAGAATATTCTTCTTTAGTCCTGATACAAACAAAACATCCTTCATCTTCATAGACTTTCCAGAGTCTAGCTTATATGAGTATTCACCACTACGTTTTATGGAATATTGGTAGTCATCCCCAAGTTTTACTTTGTGGGGTGAATCATGTTCGGATAGTTTCACAAAAGATTCCTTGAATCCCGTCATGTGCTTGGAAGCCCCACTATCAATAAGCCAATCATTGCTCCCATGTGTGACAATTCCCGTGAGAGAAGATATTAGAACATATTCTTCATCACTTGAAGAATCTTCACTTTCTTGTTTGACTCTCTTCCTGTGAGGATCATCATCCTCTGCAGTGTGAGCATGATGTTTTCTTTTGTAGTTCTTCTTATTTTGTGAGCCATTCTTATTTTTAGGACAATTTCCAGCAAACTGTCCTCTCTCATCACATGTATAGCATCTGAGTTTGGATAGATCCTTGCTTGATATTCTAGGGTTATCTATCTGGTGAGAATGCTTACCTTAGTGATGATGATTGTCCCTTCTGCTTTTCTTGGAGTGTATTGTGAGAGCTTGATCTTCATTTCCCATCTTTTCTTCTCGAGCTACTATTTGAGCTTCTTCTTGTGAGCATTCTTCCCACAGCCTACTAAACTTGATTAGCTTCTTTCTGGCATAGATCCGTTGGATGAAAGAATCTGATGACCTAGGGAGACCATTCAAGGTTATCATCACAATTTTTGCATTCTCTACTTCTTCATCCACTGCTTCAAGTTGTTCCTTGATTTGAGAGACCCTTGTAAAGTATGATTGTATGGTCTCTTCATTCTGGATATTTGCATTCTTCAACTGGTTCCTCAAAGTCATCTACTGATTAATGTTCTTCCCTTCAAATATCTTGGTCAAGGCATCAAACATCTCTTTAGGTGTCTTTAGGGAGGACACCTGTGGTATGAGGTGATCCTTGATTGAAACAGAAATAATCCTCTTAGCCATGACCAATTTCCTTTTGTGTAAGGATTTAGCCTCATCTCCCTCTAGAACTAGAACCTCTTCACTGATGTAAGAGTCAAACTCATTTTCTTCCAGGACCAGGGAGATCCTATACTTCCAGGCTCAGAAGTTGTCAGCTCCCTCAAGCTTTTCATCAAGCTTGGTGTGATGAGATATCTTAACAAAGAACCCCAAATGGAAATACAAAATATTTAGATCTTACCAATTTAAGAAACTGAAAGCTGGATCTGGAGCTGATCTTCTGCAGTGCTGGTTTTCTGGTTCTAGGGAAAATTAGGGTTTGACTTTCCTGAATTTCTACCCAACCAAAACCCTCGATTTTTATCTCTAAACTTTGGTTTTGATGAGGAGATCAAATCTAGGTTGGGCACACTCAAAAATTCCACTTCTGTGAAAAGCCCTAATTTCCCGATATAGTGTTAGGTCAAAAACTGAAAAATCTCAGAATCAGATTCTGCTTCGATAGAAAGATGCGCCCTTCAATGGAGAGTCAGCCTAGCCTCCTTTTGATGATGGATTATGGAGAGAGACCCAAAAAGTAAGAATCCCTAGCTTCCGCAGCTACACAGTGTCTTCTTCTCAGGTTAGCTCTGATACCATGTTAGATTTTTATCATTCAAGCAATATGATCTTAGGATCTTATCTGAGAGAATAACATGCACAACAATCAATCACAAGAGACAATGCACACAAAGATTTTCCTCAGGGAAACCATAAAGGAGAAAACCCTGCAACTTCCTCAGATGTAGAATGAGCACCAAAAGTAAAACCCAAAGATACAAAGATGATCTCCTACAGCTAATCTCTCTCTCTCACTTGTTCCAGCTCCTTCTTTCTCTCACTCATGCGCTACAACTGAGTGTGAGTGTCTGTGTGATAAATAGAGAGGCTCACTCTCTATTTATACTATTTTTCGACTTGACAATAACTTACCAGGGTCAACTTCTCTAGGAGAGTCTAATAACCCTAGTGCCCCAAAAGTGTAGGGACTTTAACCCATGATCAACAAGGAGGGTTAACCTCTATGACTTTACATGACTTGTTTACATTAATGATTTTCCCGATAGGAACATCGGGGACCAATCAAATAAAAGATATGAAATACATAAGTGAATACATTTTGAAGTTACAAATACATCAACACCAATCATATACATAATCCAATTTCCATCTTAATCTATCTTCCAAGATAAACTCCAAGATCAGAGGCATTGGCATAGTGACAAGAATTATGGATCAAAAATCCCATATAATTTTCATGGTCGTTGGTTTTTATCCGTCATCGGTTATGCTAGACTATTAATCCATTGTTTTTTTGACATGTCAATCCCTAATTCCTGGTCTCAACTTTGGTGATGTTGACTTTGTCGATGAGTCCACAATGACCTTTATGGGTTTGTCGATACAAATTTTTTGATCACGACTTTGTTGATCCTGACGTAGAAATTCAAAAGTTGAAACTATCCAAATAACACAACAATGACCCTGCCGAATTTCCTATCTCAATGTCAAAAGTTGAAAGTTGGAACTATCCAAGAAGCAATAACAACAACCTTTCCAACTTTCTAATCCCAATGTCAGAAGTCAGAAGTTAGCATTGTCCAAGCAATATTTCCAACGGTCCTCCAGACTTTCTAATTCCAATGTCAGAGGTCATTAGTCAAAAATAGTCCCATGTCATTGCCAACTCATCCTATTGATATATTTCACGTCCAGAGTCCATTTTTATGAAACCAGCATCATCGAAAAGGTCTCGATGATCTTTATGCAACTGTGTGCTTTTTTTCAACATTGAAGACTTTGAATTTTAGTCATTTGGGAGATCCTCTTGGATAACCTCTTCAGTTGATAGCCTCAGAAGTGTCATCGAAGATGGGAGATATGGCGATGGTTAGAATCTCTTTGGTTCAAGTTTTGGTTAATATTGCACTTCTTGAAAAGGGTATGTCATCAAAATCTATTCTTTTGGTTTCCTATCAAAATATTTATTTGTCTAAAACCTCAATTTTGGGTGAGTCCTCCTCTTAACTACCCCGAACCAGCATAATTTCATTTCCTTTTCTCTCATTGAGTTCAGTGGTGTATCCTAGCCAATGGGAAGTAGTATCCATCCCTCCCACCATAGTTTCCTCATATTTGGTATCTTCCAAAGATTCACAAGATTCGGTGATTCTATATACTCTCTGAAACAGAAATATTTTTGCAACAATCTAATATAGTAATCAGGTGGGGGGTCTAGGTCCTATTCCTGGTAAGTGTTTGACTAGGAAAGGAAGAGAAAGGAAACCGTTCCTCTCTAAATCCCAAGATAAGGCTCGGGCTAACATGGCAGTAGAAAAAACAAAATTCAATTGATAGGGCACTTAGAGCATCAAAATCCCTCTCAGTAGTTTCCAATTGAAGTTTTTATCCTTTAACTATAGGGGTTTGGCGAGCCCATCTAAAAATCGTCACTTAAGCGGTTAGTGGATTCCATTAGCCGAGACATTCTTCTCCTTCAAGAAACATTGGGGGAAGGGGATTCTGTGAAATTATTGTTGGAAGGCCTTTTCAAAGGATGGCCTTTTGTTGCTATAGATGTAAGGGGCCATTCTAGTGGTTTATCCATTAGTTGGAATTCGAAGGTCGTCAAGGCTCCAAATTTTTGGAGTATATCTTTAGGTATAGGACTAGAGGTCTTCTCTGAAGAATTAGCTTTGGATTTGCAGAGTACTAACTTATCTAGCCAATATTTGGGAGGGAGGAATTTCGGATTGACATGATGAGAAGATATTTTATGAATTCAAATACCCTCATTATGGGGAGGGATATAAATTTATCTTTAGGAGCCACTGAGGTTTGGGGGACGAAGGAACATTTGGACCCTCCAGCAGAGTTTTGCATTCATACCTTAGAGAGAAAATGTCTTTTATATATTGATCCTATGAAATTGAAACCAACCCATAATAACAAGAGGATGAGGGAAGCTCATATTGCTAAGAGACTGAATCGTTTCCGGGTTTCCAAATGCCTTGTAGATAGATTGATGATGATGATACAATGGGTCAATTCTGGTGGGGAGTCAGATCATTTTTCTATCCTTTTGGATATTAGAGGGAGGGGCCACAACCATGGAAGTCCTTTTAAATTTAATACAGGTTGGTTGAAAGATGAATCTTTTCAAGAACTAGTTAAAATTATGTAGTATTCATTTGACACTGAAGCTCAATTGTCAGTTGCTGCATAATTCGCATTAAACCTCAAATTAGTGAAAGAATCAACTTTGGGATGGGCTGATAAAAAAAAAAAGGAGAATGAAGACATAGAATTAAAGGAAATTGAGTCCACACTTTAGGAAGTTTATGATTCAGAAGGTGGGGGATTCCGATCTGCGAAAACCAAGGATTGTTTGGTTCAATTAAAAGGCAGATAGAGAGAACTTCTAGGAAAGAAAGAGCTAGAATGGAGACTTAAGATCATAGCCCTCTAGTTGAAATATGGAGATGAAAATACAAAAAAATTCCAAGCTTATGCTCGGGGTATGAAGATTTCCAACACTAAATGGATCCTCCAAAACTAGAATGGGGATTCGATCTCTTCTTTTAAAGGGATAATGAACAAGCCAAAATTTCACTTTAGGAACTTGTTCAAATCCCAAGAGGGAACTTCAATTGTGGATATTGTCATATTGCCCCAACTCTTTCCTCGTTTTGTTAATGAGGAGGACAATTTAGGATTGATGGATGAAGTTACTAAAACCCTTCAATGATTTCAAAAGGATGAAAGCCCTGGGATGGATGGATGGCCAATTGAGTTCTATTTGGGGTTTTTTGAAACCTTGGGATAATATATTTTAAAAGTGGTTAAGGAATCAAGACTGATGGGAAAGATCTATGACCCTTTCAACTCCACTTTTATAGCACTCATTCCTAACTCTAACAGTCCCTAATCTTATGATGATTCCATACCAATTTCTATTTGTAATGGGATCTATAAAGTAATTCCAAAAATCATAGCTAGGAGAATAAAGGAGATTTTCTTAAACTCAATTTCCAATGAATGGTTTGGGTTTCTTAAAGGTAGACAAATTCATGAAGCTATTGGGGTGGCTCAAGAATGTCTCCATAATATAAAAACCATAAATATCAAGGGGGCAATAATTAAAATAGATCTATCAAAATTCTATGACCACATCAATTGGATTTACCTTTAGTTTATGTTGACCCCCTTGGTGTTTGAAATAGATTTTATTAATTGGGTCATGAGTTGTATCCAATTGGTATCCTTCACAGTGTTGATTAATGTGGCAACTTCTCCTTTTTCCATGCCAAGAGAGGGATAATACAAGCTTGTCCCTTGTCTCCTATCCTATTTTTATTGGTTGTTGAAGGCCTTAGTAGATCCATGAGGAATGCAAATAGAACTGGTATTTTTCATGGTATTCATATTTCCCATGCCTTGCATATCTCTCGCCTCTTATTTGTTGATAATATCCTATTTTTTGTGATGGATCAATGAGATATGTGGACAAGTTGATTGAAATATTGGATCTCCTCAATCGATCCATATGTGTGGTAGTTAATGACATATAATGTACTTATTCTTGTTTGAATCTAGAAGGGGATGAAGAAGGATATATAATTTTAAAGATCCCTTTTTCTAAGTTAGATTTTGATGAAGGACAAAAGTATTTGGGACTCCAGTTAAATCTCAACAACTACAAGAAATTGGATTGGATGTGGCTGATAGCCAATATTGAAAACAATCTATAGGTATGGATGCACAAATAGATTTCGAGGGAAGCAAGGCTTGTACTAGTAAAATCAGTTTTGCAAGACATCCTTCTATATTGGATATCACTTGCCTGGATAGCTAAAGGCGTTTTGGAAAACATCTACAAGTTGTGCTTTTCCTTCTTATGGAGAGGGTATAAGGATCACCATGCTCTAACTTGGGTAAGTTGGGAAAATATTTTTCTTCCAAAAGCCACGAGTAGTTGGGGATTGAAGAACAATTTCATCTTTTCAAAGGCCCTCATAGACAAAAGTGTATGGATATTGATCTCCACCCAAAACCTATGGACTAAAGTTGTCATTCGTAAATACATTGCTCTGAATTCCTTCGAGGACTGGATTCGAAATACAAATAAAAGACAAAAAAGCATCTCAATAATTTGGAAGTCCGTTTTGAAGTCCTTTAATCTTATTAGGGATAGTATTACATGGAGAAGAGGGAATGGTTAGAAACTAAGAATTGGATGGGATCCCTATATAGGTATTCAGAGAAATCACCTTTTATCACAGAATGTTCTAAATACCCTCCATGATTGGGGCCTATTTCATCTAAATTAGGTGGCGGATCCACCGTTTATGTCCCTTTCGCATCAAGGTTGGACATTTGCAACTCATTTGGAACTTGAAGGAGATGATGCGATAATTTGATCCCCATATCAGGCTCTCTGATAGGGAGGAAGAATTAATATGGGACTAAGATCCTACAGATACCTATACACCAAAAAGAGGATATTTAGTTCTCATCAACAATTTTCTCAATGGATATTCCAAGTGGTGGTGGAAAGAGCTTTGGATGCTTTAATGTCATTCTAAATCCAAATTGTTTGTGTGGTGCATGTTGGAACACAAAGCCCCAACTTGGGACAATATTCAAAAGCATTAGATGGAAGGGCTTGGTTTATCTACCTTTTGTAAGGAAAAATCTGAAACAATAGAACATGTGTTCCTATCATGTCTTTTACTAGGGCGGAATGGTTTGAAAGGTCCACACTGCTAGAGCAGGATTTTTTATGGCATGATATCAATGTGGAAGAAGCGTTGTCTAATTGGCTTCTTAATGTTGCAAATCATCCTTATAAGTCCCTTCCACTCGTCATAAGTTGGGGGATATGGCTAGTTAGGATCAAATATATATTTCAAGAAAAATAATTAACTCTTGATATGGTAGCTACTTAGGGTGTATCCATCCTCGCCTTTGTTTCTTAAGTTAAAGAGGTTCATTCCATTAGGATTGTCAAAAAAGAGTTTATCAATAAACATATTCCTTGGGGTTTTTCTGATGGGGATTCTGAAGGAGAACCTTCTATGTTTGGGGTTGGTAGTGTACTTTTCCTCTTTAACTCTCATTTCTTCAAGTTAAAATCCAGGCTGGGGAAGGAATAAACAATTATGCCAAACTCATGTTGCTCAAAATTATGTTGCTTTTTGCATTGGAGAAAGGCTGCCATAATATTCAAATTTTTGGATACTCTATGATTGTTATTAATTGGGAAAAAGAAGTACAAATATATCACAATATCCAATTATCCACTTGATTAGATGAAGTCTTGCTTATTAAAAGAACCTTTGACACTCTTTCTTTCCATCATGTATACATGGAGTGCAACTAGCTTGTTGATTACTTATCTAAGGAAGGTTTGCAGATGGATATAGAACAATGGCATATCTTTGAACAATCAAATGAAGAACATTTTGAATACTACCACGGGCCTTTTCAAGATGTCCCAACTTTACAGGAAGAGATTTGGATCTATTTTTTTTAATATTATTAGCCAATTACATGATATCTCTACTACATGTTCATGACATTTTTTTTATCTGCACAACACTCTTGTATACACAATTTTTTTCTTTAAAAAATCCATGTTCAAACTTTTTTATTTTGATATACATGTCTCTAATCCTATATTTTTAGCAATACATGCTCTTTACAGTATGTATATACTCCATGTAATTTTGTTTCTCAGTAAACAAAATTATGATTTTTTCCTTGGAGAAAAAATTATAACATTAACAACAACCAAGCAAACAAATGCATTACAATAATGCCGAAATTTTGCATTATGTATACAAATAGTACAAATAGTAACTAGTTTACCACCTAGTAGTAGTACAATGCTTGTCTGGAAGTGTTATAGAGAATCCCATTCCAAGAAACTTTCTTTGAGATGATTTTAGGAAATAAGAAAAAATATTATCTTTTTTCCCCCCTTATCCTCATCCAAACTTGCAACTTGTCGTGCTTTTTAGGGGTACATGTATACATGTGCAATAATTTGTTGAAGATGCTAAAGAGTTGTGGCATGCAATAATTTGTTAGAGGCAATGATGCCCACTGTCATTTCCTTGTACCACTTCACCTACTTGTTTATGTCTGCTTCTCACACATCCTAAAGTGTGATATGTAATCTAAGGGAGAATATGCTCATAATGCATAGTTCTCTATCTTGGACTCAGTTCCTCAGCTTTTCTTGGGTGGCATCATAACCAAGGGTGATCTCATAATCAATTACTTATTGAAATTTGAGTGTGTTAGAATAAAATAAGAGAATCTTTGTATAAAAAAAACTATGATCATTAAATGCAAATTAAAATTATCCTCACCATCTCTACATTTTTCCTTTGATCATAAACCATATCATATATTTGCTCAACACCATTCATTGTCATTGATTCATGTTCTAGATTAAAAACGTAAGAGTTATAACATCGATAGTTCATAGTACAACAACAAAATAAAAGTATAGAGACTTGTAGAAATCCATAACACTAGGACTGTCCAACCTTGTATCTTTCTCTCTCCATCTCCAACCCACCTTTACCATATTATTTCCCCATATTTGTCCATCGATCTATTGTTCAGCTTCTACATCTTGTTCATCTTCCTACAAATGGAAAATAACAAAAGTTAAATGTCGATAGAATCATAAAAAACATCAAATTGAAAGAGTAAATAACCAGATAAACATGGAATAATTACCATGAGCAAACTTATCGTTCACGGATCTAATAAGACATTGTAATGTACGTCATGATATTCATCTTTGTAATCGACAAGATGAATGGGAGGGCGAGGGGGGGTATGTATATTAAGAGATAGAGGGGGGACTATCTAAATTAACAACATGGACATGAGGATCCTTTTTGTCCCTATTCAACATTATGAGAGAAGATTGGAGCCTTGTCGATATCCCAATCGAAACTGTGGGGTTAACTTGGACAAAACAATCATGGACTATGTTAGCCTAATAGGTAATCGAAACAAACAAAAAATCAACCTATAAAAAGTCACCACAAAACAATTACCCACAATTTCTTCATCTAGAGGTCCTAACACTCTCAATTACCCATGATTAACCTATAAAAAGTGAACTAGATGTTCTTCATCTAGGGGTCCTAACACTTTCAACTACGTAACCATCATCAACACTTTCATTATCCACATCAAGTACAAACTTTATGTGATGAGATGCTTATTGCAAACAAGTTGTCATGGAGACATGTTAAATTGTATTAATGCAGGCATAATATGCTAACTTTAAACCTAAATAACATTGGCATAGTTAGGATAATATTGGTGTAATGATTTAAAATGTTAGATTCAAACCTAATAACGACAGCTTTTATTTAGGTGTGGTTTGCATAACATAACAAAATTAAATAACATATAACAAAATTTTAAAAATTATTTGGAGAGTCCTTGTTGAATTACAATTGAAGGAATTATCATTTATAGTGTTACAATTTGCCTAGGGATAATTCCAACATAGATAGGATATTTCGATGGGCCATGATTTATAATGTCAAATTCAAGTTTTAAAAATGCTAGTTTTTATTTAGGTTTGTTTTGAATAAATCATAATAGCATAAATTTTGAAAAGATGGGGAGTCCTTGTTGAAACACAATTTTCATAGTTATTGTTTGCCTAGAGGTATTTTGCGGAGTCACTATACCTGGCATAACATAACAACATAAATAGCATGACATCATCACCCTTTGTATATTCTAGAGTTACACTTCTCATGCAAACATGTTAAAATGTATTAATTCCATTATAGTGATCATAACTTTATGTTTGCACGATGCCAACATTGTTAGCATAAAGTCAACGCCAAGATTTATAACGTCGATTTCAAATCTCAATGATAATGCCAACATAGTTTTGTTTTTGTTTGCTAGTTTTTTCATGACTTGCGGGACTAGCATGTGGTCTAATAAACCACGAACCAAGGGCATCTAAGCTGTTAAAATCACTCGGGGATCGCACCCAACCTCAGACACACCAATCCTTAATGATGGTTCGATTTTAAGTGTCTCCTCCCAACTGTTGTGAATGTTATATTCTTTGCATGTAAATCGAGTGGTAAAGTTGATAGTCGATTAGTATAAGTCGATTGCAGTCAGAGTCAACAATCGATGGATATCTAGTCGACCGGATGACCATAATAGTTGTTTGGTCGAAGGAAAATGAATAGTGGACAAGAAGTCAACGGAACGACCAGAATCTAAATTGGAAATTGACCAAAGTTACCTAATAAAGTCGATTGTAACATAATAATTGAAAGTGGTTAGGAAGTTATGGATTGCCATTAATGAGCAGTTGGTTGTATTACATTTATAAATAAGATGCATTGGCTATGCAAATAGAAATGGTGATCATGTAATGAAGTGTGATTTTTGGTTTAGAAAATCTTGGTTGTAAACATTTTTAATGTGTTTGATTAATCAATGAGTGGTAAGATCACTAGTTTGTTGGTTTTTCCCTAGGTAGGTATTTCTAGGTAATTTTGTGTAGTGTGTTGGTGTGTTGTGTGCCATTGTTTTATGTACAATTTTGTTTAACTATATGAATCAATTTGCAAACCTATTGTAATCGGTATTAAACCCAACAGTTGATATTAGATTTGTATTTGGCTACATGGGAAAGCCTTTGTTGTTGAGGGTTTGGCTTGGTCCTGGATCTGATGAATACCTATTGCAGTGGGAGTTTCCAAAAACATTGATTTATAGATAAAACAGATAACATGTCGAGGATATAAATTGAAAAGTTTAATGGGCAATATTTTGAGATTTCGAAGCTTAAAATGGAGATTCTCCTTGTGGATTGAGAACAATGGGTTGAAGTCGACCTAGGAACAACTTTGGGTAGTGTGTCAAATGAAGATTAGAAAAAATCGACAAGTAAAGGAGTACAATCCAACTTGTTTTAGCAAATTATGTATTATTGAATGTCTCATAAGAAGACACTACAAAGAAGCTATGGGAAAAGTTGGGGAAATTGTACCATCCAAAATCTCTAGTTAATAGGTTGTTTATGCATAAGGAGTTGTATCTTCTGGGGATGGGTGAAGGTGACTCGATTACAAAGCACCTGAATGCATTTAACACTATGACAATCAATTTCTTTCTATGGATATAAAAATCACTAAGGGGGGAAAAAGTATCAGTATGCTATGTATGTTGCCAGACTCCTTAGATAGCCTGGTTGTGGCTACTAGAAGCAATAGTACCACAATGAATATTGACGATGTGGTCACATCTCTGTTTCCAGAAGAGATGAGACAAAAGAACATGAAAGGCTTGACCCAAAATGCCTTGATGATAAGAGGTCAATCAGTAGACAGAGGAAAAGGTAAAACCTGTGGTATAAAGTCAAAGTCAGGCGGTAAATCTAATAAAAGATCCCCTAGTCTAGTGTTGAAAAGATTTTGGTGATGCCATAAATTTGGGCATTACAGACGAAGTTATAAGTCAGTGAAAGTCACAAAAAACAAAGGGAAAGGAGATGTGTATTTGGCCTCCACAAGTACATAGTTGAATCATGACTCTTGATTGATCGAATATGGTGCATCATATCATATGACACCTCGCCAAGACTGGTTATGAGTATAATAAGTTAGATGTTGATGATGTCTCGCTAGGGAATGATTCATCGACTAGGATAGTTGGAGGAGGTAAAATTCAACTAAAACTGAAAGATGGAAGAATAGGAACACTTCCAAGAATATTGCATATCTCGAGTTTGGCTCAAAACCTTATCTCAGTCAGTAAGACGGCGAATGCAGGTATTGTTGATTTTTGTACCTAGGAAAGTGCTCCCCTAGTGATTTTTTCGTAAGTCATTAAAAAGGGAAAATTCAAGCGACCCTAGAAATTAATAACTTGAGATGAGTTTTAATTTTCACTTTAGAGGATAAAGTGACTTTTTGATAAATTTAAGTGAGGTGAGTGAAATTAATTTTGGAGAGAATTAAAAGTGCATTTAATTCAATTTGGGCCCTTGCATTAGATGACTATTCAACTTCCTCATTTAAACACCAAAAAGGCAAGGGAAGGCATTTGAGTCTCATTCTATTTTTCATGAGAGTTGGAGAGCACAGAAAGGAGAAAACATTACATGAGGAGAGAGAAGAAAAGAGGGCATGTTTCCCAATACCATAGCGCAGTAGAAATTACATTTTCATACAGCACGGTTCCTGAGGAAAATTCTGGGCACGTTTTTCGAGGCAGGCTTTCTGGGCATGATTTTCGAGAAGAAGAAAAACAAATCGAGCACATAATTACGTACAGCTCATACAATTTTGTACAGTCCGTACAATGGGAATGAAAATCGAGGAAGTCTGTACATTGGGAACAGAAATCGAGGTAGTCCATATGATACAGTAGTAGGCACAGAAATCGAGGTAATCCATACAGTCAGTTGGCACAATTTTCGAGGCAACGAGTTGGCAAAAATTTTCACTGTAAAATTTCCAAATTCAATCCATTTGCTAAGCACTGTGGTTGAGATAAGTTCATCTTTATTTTTGTTGTACTTTCATTTTATTGAAGAATATAAAATTTCTCCCTCTAGAATAGGTTTTCCTCGGAGGTTGGGGTTTTTCCAGTGTCATTTGACCAAAAAATTATGAGTCTGATTTTTATATGTGTGACTGTATTTTTTAATTGCTCCTCATTAAAAGTAGTAAAATTATTTTTTTGTTTCAGTCATAAATTGTTTATGAGAAATGAATTAATTTGCAGCTGAGAGTAAATTGGGTTGGGCATTAACTATGATGAAAATGGTGGTTGAAACTAGGTTGGGAGAATGTTGAAAAATTTACATGGTATCGGAGATTTGTTAGAGAAAGAGCATAATTTTACACACTTAAAATTTTCAGATTGTCAGTGATTTCTTTTGTTAATGGGAAGCACCTTGTTGCAACTTGAACTTTGTAGTGAAAATGGCAACATTACTTAGATTGGAGGATAGGCTTGATGGGGTTGGGAATTTTCTCCCATGGAAAGATAGACTAGTGCTTATTTTGGAGAAAAATGAGTTATGGGATGAAGTGGTTAACAATACAAGAACAAATCCTATTGTTGTTCCCGCTTCCACCAATGCACAACCACTTTTTGCCTTCAACAAGAAGGACAATAAGGCTAGAAGGATCATTCTAGATGTAGTTAAAGACCATCTGATCCCACACATTTTTAGTAAAACCTATGCATATCAGATGTGGGATGCTTAGACCAACTTGTTTCAAAGCTCAAATGAAAATAGGAAAATGGTTTTGAGAGAGAAATTGAAAAGTATCAAGAAGACCAAAGCTAAGGGAGTGATTCCCCACCTTACTAGGATCTCTCAGGTGAGAGATGAGCTTGCAGCAGTAGGGGAGGTTGTTCCTAGTTCTGAGATAGTGCGGACAAATTTGAATGGGGTTGCAAAGCCTTGGGCTATTTTTGTGGAGGCTATAGTAGCCAGGGAAAACTTGCCTTCTTGGGACAGGATTTGGGATGATTTTGTTTAGGAGGAGACCCAGAGAAGTCTTGTGCAGGGCAGCTCTTCTACTAACAAGGAGGATGAGGAGAATGTGTCTTTGACTGCCAAGGGAAAGAAGAAGTTCAAGAAGGGCCCCAAGAAGGGTGGGGCTAAGCAGCAATATGGACAGAAGAAGGACTTGAGCAATGTAAAGTGCTTTTCTTGTCAGAAGTTTGGGCACTATGTTTGACAGTTCCCACAGAAGAAGAAGAAGAAGAAGCAGCAATAGACAATAGCTTCATCAGAGGTTGAGGAGTTTACAACTATAATTGAGAGAGAGTTTTCTCTCTGTGTTGGGCATGTTGATGAAGAGAGCATCCATCATCACTAGTGCAGACATTGATACTGAGAGGGAGTATTCTTTGTTGTCTGGTTATTCTTTCATTGCATCCACCACCGGCACATGGTATATTGGCAGTGGAGCTTCGAGCCACATGACAGGTGCTTGAGAGATGTTCTTCGAGCTTTCATAGGAAGGGATAGATGTGGAGGTCATGTTGGGAGATGACAGAGTTTTCAGACTTGTTGGGCGTGGGACCATTATATTTCAAAGAGAGTCCATGAGTCCCATGACTTTGAAGGACGTATTGTTTGTACCTGGGTTGAAGAAGAACTTGATATCAGTTTCCATGATCGAGGATAGGGGTCTTGGGATGTATTTCCTGGATGGACATGTGCGTGTTTTTATCAATACTGCAAGACCATCTACCTCTTACACCATTGGAGTCAGATGTGGGAAATTGTACAATCTCTTGTTTCAGCCCCAGCATGCTTTGACACATAACAACGACAATGAGCTTTGTGAGATATGGCATAAGAGGATGGCTCATCAGCATCATCCAGCTTTGAGGATGTTGAGGTACATGGTTGCAGGTTTATCTGAGTTCAGTACTGAGCACATTGATGTATGCAGGGGGTGTGCTTTGGGAAAGTACACCAAGACTATTTTTATGAGCAGTGATATCAAGTCAGCAGGAGTACTTGATTTGATGCATTTCGGCTTGTGTGGTCCTATGTCATTTGTTTCTCTAAGAGTTTTTGAGTATTATGTGACATTCATTGATGATCATTCCAGGAAGACATGGATCTACTTCTTGAGGAGCAAAAAATCTGAGGAGGTCTTGTAGAGGTTCCAAGAGTTCAAAGCTCTTGTGGAGAAATAGGTTGGGAGGAGGATTCAGGCACTCAGATCAGATAACGGGGGTGAGTATATCTCCAAGGAGTTCTATGAGTATTGCATACATGAGGGAATTTGAAGATAGTTGGTAGTACCGTACACTCCTAAGCAGAATGGAGTGGCAGAAAGGAAGAACCGATTTATTGTTGGAGCAACGAGAGCCATGTTACATGATCAGTCACTTCCTTCCTTTCTTTGGCCAGAGGCATGTAGTACAGTTGTTTATCTTCAGAACAAGAGTCCCCATCGTGCCTTGGGGAACAAGACTCCTGAGGAGATGTTCACATGAAAGAAGCCTGAGGTGAGTCATTTTCATGTATTTGGTTTCCTGACTTTTTCACATGTCCCTTTTGAGAAGAGGACAAAGCTTGAGCCCACAATAGAGAGAGGCATCTCTGTGGGGTATGATGAGACTTCGAAGGCCTTCCGCATTTATCTTCTTGCTTTGAGGAAGGTTGTTGTGAGGCAGGAAGTAAGATTTGAGGAGGAGCACGCATTCAGGAAGTCCAGAGAGTCAGTGCAGGGACAACAGCAGGTTCCCACACCTCATGTAGCTTCATAGGTACATTCAGTACAGGTGACAGGTTCACAGGTTTTCGGGGTTAGTGGACCACAGAGTACAGGAATAGTATATTCAGGTTCGGTGGTTCAACCAGTAGGTTCTTTGGGGACCGGTTTTGGTTCTCAGGTCACAGGTTCACCATATAGAGCTACCGGATCACAGAGTTCACCAGTTGTTGGTTCACTAGCTCCTGGTACACAGGTTTTTGGGCCTTCTACTTCTAGGAGTTCCTTAGATGATGACAGACCAATTTGGGAGAAACCTTCAAGGGAAAAGAACCCTAAATGGTTTCAGAAGAACCTGAAGGAAGCTGGGGAGTTTGGAACGCCCAAGGAACTAGTGAGGACTATAGTGATGCCAAATAGGTTGGGTATGGCATTGGTTTCTATTCTTCGTGATTCGGAGCCATATAGTTTTGAGGAGGACTCTCAACATCATGTTTGGAGAGATGCCATGATGGAAGATTACCATTCCATCACGAAGAACAATGTTTGGGAGATTATTCCAAGACCTGAGGGGAAGTCAGTGGTGACTTGTCATTGGCTTTACAAGGTAAATCATGATGCATATGGTAGTGTGGAAAAGTACAAGGCTTGATTTGTGGCGCGGGGGATCTCACAGGTAGAGGGAGTTGATTATGATGAGACCTTTGCACCGGTTTCTCGTTATACTTCTATCAGATCATTGATTTCCATTGTTGCGGAAATGGGTTGGAAGATCCATCAATTGGATGTGAATACTGCATTTCTCAATGGAATCATTTAGGACGAGGTTTATGTGGAGCAGCCATAGGGATTTGAGATTCATGGAAGAGAGTCTCATGTGTGTAGGCTGAATAAATCCTTGTATGGGATGAATCAAGCTCCTTGAGCTTGGTATTCAGGGATATACTCTTACTTACTGTCGATGGGTTTTTAGAAGAGTGAGGTTGATCTGAATCTCTATTCCATCATGGTTGGAGATGATCTGATCATTCTTCTATTGTATGTGGATGGTTTGTTTATCACAGGTGAGGAGAGACCTATTGCAGTTTGCAAGAGAGATCTTGCTTCAAAGTATGAGATGACTGACATTGGGTTGATGCATTATTTTTTGGGATTGGAGGTTTGGCAGGAGCCTGGTTATATTTTCCTGGGGCAGGGAAAGTATGCAGTAGATATTCTGAGGAGATTTCGGGTGGAGGATTGCAGGTCGATGTCCACACCTATGGTCACCAACTAGAAGAAGCTTCATGCTTCTAAGGGAGAGTTCATGGATCCTACCTTATATCGTCAACTCATAGGTTCGTTGATGTATCTAGTCAACTCTAGGTCAGATCTGTGTTTTGCAGTGAACACTCTTAGTCAGTTCATGGTGGAGCCTAGGAGGGTGCACTGGGTTGCAACAAAACATGTGTTGAGATACCTTGCAGGTATAGTGGATTATGGTCTGGATTGTAGGAGATCGGATGGAGTTAGATTGATTAGATTAACATATTCAGATTGGGCAAGTAGTGTGGCAAAGAGGAAGAGAAATTCCAGATGTTGTTTCAGTTTGGGCTCGACAACATTGTCGTGGTTTAGTCTGAAGTAAAAGTCTGTTTCTTTGAGTTATGCAGAGGTTGAGTACATGGAAGCCAATCAGGCTAGTTGCGAGGCACTGTGGCTTCACAATTTATTGGTGGATTTATTTGATCAGGAGCTGAGGCCTATAATGATTCACTGTGACAATCAGAGTTGCATCCAACTTTCTGAGAATCATGTATTTCATGACAGGTCAAAGCATATTGAGATCATATACCATTTCATCCGTGATTATGTTTAGAGAGGATCTGTGGAGTTGCAGTACATTTCCACTCATGAGAAGGTTGCACATATCTTGACAAAGTCTCTTGGAAGAGGCAAGTTCATTCATTTCAGAGACAAGTAGGGTGTGGTGCATAACACCTTCCTCGGTAAGAGGGAGTGTTGATTTTTGTACCTAGGAAAGTGTTCCCCTAGTGATTTTTGCCTAAGTCGTTAAAAGGGGAAAATTAAAGTGACCCTTGCAATTAATAACTAGAGATGAATTTTAATTTTCACTTTAGAGAATAAAGAGACTTTTATATCAATTTAAGTGAGGTGAGTGAAATTAATTTTGGAGAGAATTAAAAGTGCATTTAATCTCATCCATCCATATAATTCATTTTGGGCCCTTGGATTAGATGACTGTTCAACTTCCTCATTTAGACACCAAAAAGGCAAGGGAAGGCATTTGAGTCTCATTTTGTTTTTCATGAGAGTTGGAGAGCATAGAAGGAGAAAAAATTGCAAGAATAGAGAGAAGAGTAGAGGGAATGTTTCCCAAGACCATACAGCAGTAGAAATTACTTTTTTCATACAGCACTGTTCCCAAGGAAAATTTTGAGCACGATTTTCGAGAAGAAGAAGAAAAAAATTCAGGCATAGAATTTCGTACAGTCCGTACATTGGGAATGTAAATCGAAGTAGTCCATACAGTGGCCACAAAAATCGAGGCAATTTGTACAATGGGAACGAAAATCGATGCAGTCCATACGGTACAACAATGGGCACAAAAAACGAGGTAGTATGTACAATCAGTTTGGCACCGTTTTCGAGGTAGCGAGTTGGCAGAAATTTTGACTGTAAAATTTATGAATTCAGTCAAATTTTTTGAGCACTGTGGTTGAGATAAGTTCATCTATGTTTTTGTTGTACTTTCATTTTATTGCAGAAAATGAATTTTCTCTCTCTCTATAATAGGTTTTCCACAGAGGTTGGGGTTTTGCATGGGTCATTTGACCAAAAAATTCTGAGTCTGATTTTTAAATGTGTGACTGTATTTTTTAATTGATTCTCATTAAAAGTAGTAAAATTCTTCTTATGTTTCAGTCATAAATTGTTTATGAGAAATGACTTAATTTGCAGTTGAGAGTAAATTGCGTTGGGCATTAAACTATGACGAAAATGGTGGTTGAAACCGGGTTGGGAGAATGTTGGAAAATTTACAGTATGTAGTCTATATTTGAGAAATATACATGCAAAATGATGTGAGGAGAAATGGTATTTATCATAGGAGTTTAGAAGGGAACCTTGTGAAAACTATTGGGAAGAACAGACACTAATGAATGTGCTAATGTGGTATATCTTGAGTTCGACGACACATCTTCATGTCTATTTGACTCAACCATGTTGTGGCATCAGTGGATGGGACATATAAGCAATATAAGGAAAAGGCCCTTTAGCAAAGGTTATAATGGATGCTCCTCTAAAAAGGTCCAAATATCTATTTATAGTGGAGGTCAATAGCGAAGGCGAGCGACCGAAGGTTTTAGAGGAGATTTTTTTTTGGTGCACTTATTTTAACTAAAATGCACCAGTGCATTTCCAATACAAACGCACTGGGATAAATCACATTGCACAGCATCAAAAAAAAATCATCTAGCGCAAAAAAAAATTGAAACCAGTGTGTTACTTAAATAGAAACACTCTATGTGTTTAGATCAACCATGCACTAGGAGGCAATAAATATTGTCACACCGCTCTAGGATTTTATAAAAATTTAAAAAGCAACACGCTTAAGCGAAACAAATGCACCAGTACACCACGTCAATGAAAGCACCAAAGTAGGTTAAACTCCTAGAATACCATATTACTATTTTTATATTTTTAATATCCGCGTTTCTAAAGAAAACCGCATCGGTGCAGTTTCTAAAGAAAACCGCACCGGTGCAGTATAAGTTGATATGCACTACTATAGGGTTAAAACATAAATTTAAAACAATGGTTTGCATTCTTTATTTTAAATTTTTATTATCGGTGCCTTATATATAAATATCCGCACCAACGCATTATATTTTTGGGCACACCAGAATAGGGATTTATAAAAAATAAACTACCGAATGAAAAAATTGATTTTTACCACACAATAGTGCTTTTGAGCCCTACAATACTAGTGTCATACATCTCCTGCTCAAATGCCTTGACATTCATGTTCCACATGAAAACATTTTTCACATGCATTGGTTGTTGACCATAGTTTGAATGTTGTCAAACGATTGGAAATTTTTAAAATTTCAAGTTTCAATTACATCAAAACCATGCCTCCCCGATGCTAAAATGTCCAGGTAAAATATTTGTTAGATCATAATTTATTTTTTTGGCAGATTAAAATTTAAAATTAACCCTTTTCTCATTAACTAAAAAAATTTAAATACATGCGCGATGCGAGCTGAATGGTTCGACTTGCATCGGTCATGGTGCACCTTGTAAATTTACAGGGAGCACCATGTTGATGCGTTCATGTAGTAAGTGCACCAAGCATCAATGTGTTATGGTCTCATAACACACCATAAACATAAACAAAACCTTTTTGAAAAATTTTCCACACCTTTATCAATGCAGTAACTTAAAAGGTTCACACAGACATCACCGTGTGTTGACATGTATCTGGGCCACCGATGCAGATTAAATTTTCTAACCATGGGTAGTTATGGTGCACTATATGCACCATTACATTATTCATTATATACAGTGCAATTTCATTTCACAATGCATTGGTTTTCTCGTTGCGAAAAAAAAAAGTTTTCTGATGCAGTTTCATAAATGAACCACAACGAATGGGTGGAGTGATATATTCCATTGGGTACACTGATAAAATTTTAAAAACTCTTAAAATACAGCGACAGTGTTCCCATTAAACATAAACACACTGCAGTTTGTATGCCTCGTCTATGGGGCGATGATATGTCAACAATGTACCGGTAATGTGGTTTAAAACTTTAACTAAATGTAAATAGTGCACTGCATTTCTATCTTTGCACCGAGTTTCTCAATGTGTTTTAGTGTATATTGCGCATGAGTAAAGCATGAAATTTAAAAACTCACACAATAATCAATAGTGCGGTTAATAAACATTGACACACCATTTACGGTGTTTTTATGTTTAATGGGCACACCATCATGAACTATTTGGAATTTTAAAACTTCCAATGGGGCCCCTATTTATCAGGGCATGTTAATGCAAAAACATTGCTTTTGGTGCCATTGTTTTATAATCACACCGTTAACGGTGTAGTTGTTGTGTAAAAGCACCGTTTGTTATGCACTTCGGTTATTTAGGCACACCACTCGTAAAAAAATATTGTTTTGAAAAAAAAGTATTATTGATGTTATTAAATAACATTTTAATTGAATTAAATATTTTATGTTTTATATAACTATTTCTGACACCGATTCATATTATATGTGAAACAAAGACATGAGTGGCGACATGCTTCTCAGTAGGATTGTGAACGGATTGATGACTACAACATGGTCCAAGAATGGGAGGCTAGGGAGAGGGAGAGGGATTTGTATCCTCACCCCATTTTTCTAAGACTCGAGAGCTCTTGAGGGTTATCAACCTCGTAAATTTCTATGAGGAGGCTACATCCCTCAAGGGTAACTCTGCATTGTTGTGTCAGTATGATCCAACGTTGGGATCATCGTAGGAAGGAATTTCATGTTGGTCCAGATCAATGGTTCTATCCCACTAAGGAGGACATGTATTCATCACTGGGATATCCAGGAGTGGAGAGGATTTTCCTCAGTTCCCTGACGCCCAGTTGGTATTGCAGCAAAGAGTCAGTTAGCTTACTCTCAAAGATACATCAATGACGAGGTCATCCAACCCTCTGATTTTTAGGTGAGCATTGGGGAGCTTAAGATTTCTACTTTTGGTTGAGAGGAGATTAGGTGCTTTTCTCTTTTGGTTACAACGTTGGTGCACTCCACTAGTGATGGGAAGTGCATTAGCTACCCTCTATTGTATTATGTTGACTCTTTATTGTAGAGACCTAGATGCGTTAGGTGGTATTCCATTTTTTTGCAACAGTTTTGTTATGCTTTGGATAGATGGCGTGCATTGATTGATGGGAAGTCCAAATTCCCTTTTTGTTTAGATATTTTTTGATAGGTTTTCAACCACTAGGCCATCATTTCAGCACCTCGCTTATAAGTCAATGACAGAGCTGCATATGCACATGTGGGGGCAGATGATGCCCAAGAGGGGACAACTTGAATTCTTGGCTAAGATCACATCAGATGTTCTCAAGATGCTATTTAGTGAGGAGGACCATGCATTAGACATTATTCCATATCCATACGTGGGGTTGGACTAGAGAGAGTTCCCTAACATATTACTCACCCAAGAAAAGCCACAAGACAAGATAGGTAATATTAGCGTTATGTTTAAAGTACTTTAGTTGCATTTTAATCTCTTTACTTAATGCAAATGAAATATCTTCTAAATATTAAATTGTTTAATGAGATTGTCTAATTATTATTGGGTACTATATATTTTTGTATACATTGGAACACTCGATCATGAGTTTGGGCCACCTCCTCCCGCTTAGGAGAATGAGGATATGGAGGAGCCCAATCGGGTTGGCTCGTAGTTGGTTGGCAGACATCGTGGTCTCCGTCCATGCAGGTCGTAGGATAGGTATCGTTAGGGTGTGGCAAACAAGATGTTGACATTGTTAGCACAACAAGGGGTTCAACCTATATAGGTGTACGCCACCGTTGATTGACAACCTCACCTTGCAGAGATATGGAGGATTCTTTCTCATGAAATGAGGATATCAATGCAACATATTATCAGTGCATGCATTTTATTATCTACTATTACAGATGACCATCATCCTCCTCCTCCACCTCCACCACCTCCTCCATCAACTTCGACATCTACTACTACATCTCCTTCTCCATCAGCTTCATCAACATCTCATCCACCTCCTCCTCCTCCATATCCTCCTCCATCATCTCGTTCAACATCGCATCTACTCCTACTCGATTGACCTACTGATATTACTTCATCATCTCCTCTAGTCCTACTCAACCAACCTGTCGATCCTACTTATCATCCTGACCATCCACCATTTCCTGCTCCAATTAGCTCTATTATAGAGATGCTTAGATGGGGTCATATGATTCAACTTGATGGAATTATACATGCTTTTCTCTGAGCTCGTTCTTTTTCCTAACAGAGGTACCAATGCCTTTGGCTCTATTGGTGGAGGTTTCTATGCATCTATCTCTATTGGTAGAGGTGTTGATACTGCCTTTATCTCTATTGGTGGAGGTGACAATGCTTCTTGCTCTGGTCAAAGAGATACTGATGATGTCTCTGGTGGAGGTGGATCATATATGTCATAGCAGTTATTGGACCGGAGATATATATTTGGCATATTGTATCATCATTTTGATGTTATATATGTTCATGTCTATACATAGAGTACATTTTTCATGTTTATGTTGATGTCAATGTTTATTTATATGTTGATGGTGATGTGTATGTTAGGTTAGGCTAGATGATGTTTGTTATATGTGTGTGATGGTTATGCATGTTATAATATAATGTGGCTTGTGCTTTGTTAAATGTTATTATTATTAGATGTTATGTTGTGTCTATGTGTTAGATAATGGTAACGTAAAGTTATGATACTATAATGTTTATGTTTATTTGTATGTTTATGATGCTATATAGATGATTTTTATGTTTGTTGGATGGTGAAAATGATCATGATGATGGTATGTTTATGTTTGTGAGGTGAAAATGATAATGATGGTACATTTATGTTTATGGTTGTGGTTATGTTTATGATGGTATGATGATGTTTATGTTTATGTTTATTATGGTATGATGATGTTTATGTTTATGTTTGTTAAGTGGTATGATGATAAATATTTAAAATTATAAATTGCGATATTTATTAATTTCATGTAATTGATTTATCATGCATTTAAAATAGTAAGATGAAAATTATTTTAACACTTGACAAGTGTAATTAGTCAAAAGAAAAAACAATGAATGAATGAACTTTTTTTATAAATACACTGTTGAGTCGAGGGAATTCCATCAGTCGAGTGTCTCAAGACCACCAACTATCTAGGTAGGTGTAATAACCCAAAAATTCGTAAAAATTTAAAATTTTTCATGTAACATAAAATGTTCATAGTTGTCACTGCCTAAGAACCAATAACCACTAATGGTTACTTCAAATAGTAGTATTTAGAATTGAGAATTGTAATTCTCTAGTTCTATATAATTTATTTGTTTATCTTTAAGTACCATGTTACGAATGTTGAATTTAGCAGTTTATGTTTTAAAATGACAAGAAAGAAAACTACATCTAAAGCTGATACTAAGTGTGTTTTTTACTCTCTTATGACAAGTAGGAAAGAACTTTAGTTGAGATCAAGGCTTACTTAGCTTACAGCTAACGCAGTGAAGTGATGCTTCTTTTACAAGTTCTATACAGGTAAGCAGTTTTGTTACCAGTATTTCCAGATCGAGATTATCATTCAACTAGAATAGAATAAAATGCTAGTTAAATTGTTAGTATTGCAACTTGACCAAGTAAGAGGTATTGTTGATCTTTTATTGTTAGAAAACTGCATAAATGCTTGTAAAAAAAATATTGTAATAAACTGGATTTAGTTCAGTCATGCTTACTGTCACAGACTTGTTCAATTAACTTTCATTTTTGTGTTTTCAATTAAAAACTTGTATTTAATTCTAGAAGGTGCATCTTATGGACATATCTCATTCTGCCATTAAGAGTACAGTAACCTAGGAAATCTTTAAACTAATTGATGTGATAAAAATACTTGTGACAAAAAACTACATATTAACGTTAGTATTTGGTATACAGGATTGTTTATAATTATTCTAGTCCTTTACAAAACTCTAATTATTCTATTCCAATAATTTTCTTTTAACCAAGTATTAGTATTTCATTTTCTTTTATATGAATTCTCATTTTACATGAGTTTACTAACAAGGCAAATATTAGTATTTGTAAATCAATGGCTAGGCTATGTCCTAGCTAAATAACCTCTATAGTTCAAGTATTTATGTATGTATAAAAGGTTCATCCTCCATTGTTTTGTACCTTACTAAAACAAATACGAAACATTATTTAAAAATGAAAGAGAACATGGATATGCATTTGTTATTGTTTAAGCTTATGTTTAAGACCCTAGTCTTTTGTGAATACCTCCCACATTATGGTTTAGACAAACAAAGACCAAAATCATAGAGAATGAAACCAAGGCAAATACTACCATAAGGTTTAACCTTTATACAATATTATGTGTAGGTTAAATCGAGAGTTTCGAACTATAGTGTTGAACCCATCCTTTGCAAAATATTTGATGCTACGTGTTCAAAGCACATTCGTTGGGGTTTTGACTTTGGAGTTTTCGTTTATAAATTCTCTCTAAACCCGAAATTTTTGCCTCTACCCTAACTTTTACCCTATTTTGGAAGAGTGGTCGCAGGCTCATGGCCGCTCAGTCTCTTTGTTAGTCCACTGCATAGACCTCCTTGTCGACAGTCTTTTTTTTCTGTGTGTAGAGGAAAATTTTGGTGCTTGTTCTGGTTCTGTATGGCACTTCTCTTCTTGCCAATACCCAGCCCTATACAACGATGCATTTACCAAAACTTAGCCTCTACAAGCGCCGGTATTAGTTCTTTGGTATTTTGATAAGTTTTAAAAGATGAGCAAGGCTTAACATCATCATAGTGTGGTCTTGCTAGCTAGGGTTTACCATTTTACTGCTTAGCTCTCGGGTAGCATTTGTTTTTACCTGTTGTGACTTAGGTTTTATTTCTTGGCTCCGTATGTTGCGTTACCTGCAGTTAGAGTTTTCTTAAAGCTCGTCGTTTTTCTGAAGGAAGACTGAGGGTTGAGAAATAAGCACTATGTGTTGTAATCCTCCTGTCGGTGCCTTCCTAGAGCTTGTTAACGGTGGCTAGGGTTTGAATACAACCTTTCTTCAGCAAAATTCAAACCATCGAACCAGGTAAAATATTTTAATTTATTAAAAGCATTATGTGTTGCTCAGTTAAATTGCTTTCATTCATTTTTACAGTGGTAACATTAAATCCTATTGACATGCTCCATAATCTTTTGTAGGCTGTAGTCTACGGATAAACCGGGGTTGGAGGATGTGATAGGAACAGACTCCACCAAATCGATATCCTAGTAAGCCTCAGTTTCACTAGGGTTCTCCTACAGTGGTTTATAGTGTGATTTTTATTGAAGGAGTTCGTAGGTTAAAGGTCCTTCAGCTCGACTGTGATATACTGCAACGAAGATCTTGGACTGGCCAGGGGCCATTATAAGATGATTGGTTTAAAATGTATGAAGCCTTAGTGGCTGTGTTAGAGAAATTTTTAGAAGGGCTTTCATAGCCGAGACAACTGTTTTGTCTATTGTGAAAAATGTTCTTAGTGATGATGAATTTAATCAGGATTTTAAGCCTTAACTGATTATGTAAAATGGCCATAGGGCCATGACTTTTTCAGTTCATCTTTTCAGTCTTAAGTTTCTCGCAGCTTAAAGTTGTCGACTGTATCTCTGNTTGAGGGTTTTTTACAATGAAATTTTAGATAGTAACATAGTTATTAAATCAGAAAAGATTTTTGGGAAATAAAATAGAGGAGAGATATTAATTGTATAATTTAATTCTTTTATGTACTTTCTTAAATATACTAATAGCTTTTTGATATTTATAAATACTCATAGATGAAGTATGTCACTCCATACAGACATCTTAATGATGCTTAAGGTTGTATAGAATAAAGTAGATAGATTTTAAATTTATTTAGTTATGAAAAGAACAGTTCTTCTGCACAAGTTATTTTACAAAGCCTAATTCTTCTCTAAATATTTACAAAGCTAGTATTTCATTTTTAGTTAACCCTAGTTCACATTTTTCACTTAGGTGAAGTAATTGGGTAAATGTTTAACCTTGTATACTATTTTTGTTAAGTTAAACTTAATCTCAATAATTTACTATTTATATATTAGCTATTTATGATTAACATATCATGTTTATAATATAATTTTTTTTTGGATTTACTGTGTAAATTATTACACAGACTAGTGTGTAATACCTTAGCTTTTTCCTATCTGTCTCTATTTAATTTGTTTAAATACTTTAACTAAATGAAAGTATAAAGAAAACATACAAACAATTTATACAAAAGATCCTGTAGAAAATAACAATTTCATCTGCATACATACTTATTCGAATTCTTTATTTGAAAATAAACTAACCTACTATACTAGAGTACTACCTTGCAAAAGGTGTGGAAAAATATGGTTTAGGTATTTTTTTTTTCTATCTATCATTTTAAATCAAAATACTTCTAATCATTCACCCTAACTAAACTTAGTTTAGAACTTACTAACTTTTCCCAACATATACAATCCTAAGCTAACCCTAGCAGCAATAAGAACAAAAGTATACCATATTATTGATAAATCTTAAACTTTCCAGATAATTGTGAATACTTAGATAGCTGAATAAGCAAGTAAAACTTGGTAGTATAGATGAGGTAACAATAGCTTAAGGAACCTGTTCCTCCCAACCAACTCCTAGAGAAGAGCTGGACTGTAATTCTTAGGACCCACGATCTTGTCTCGTGGTCCACCTGGTAGAAGTACTGGGTGAGAGATGTAGTCTAGGAATCCTCTGCAACTCCACTGAGTGTCTAACAGTAAATTAGTTCTACCTGTAGCAGTATGAACTCATCTTAGAATAGCTGCAATAGTTCAGGTCTTTAGCACTTTTCACTCAAACTTACTTCAGCTAGTTCCCTCCATTGAATTCTCTTGTGCACTTCATTCACTCAGAATGAGCACCAATCCAAAATGAGCAGCCTCAATTGTCTTCAATGGGAATTTTTATTAGCATTCCTAGGTCTTTTGGGTCAGTTTTTACTTAATGAGCCACCTGCTCTTGTTCCACTTTCTTGGGGAACATGACCACAAAAATAGGGAAGTTGCCACCTACAAAAGCTAGAAGTAGTTTGAGGATGCTGCCAAGTGTCAATCTGGTCTCAACCCAGCCTTCTCCATCAAGTGACCAGTAAAACGCTCATTTAACATCTTCCCTAAGCTGTTGTCTCATCTTTCATTTATTTATTAATAAAATATTTAGCCATTACATTAAATTATCCTTGACCCTACTTACTTTAACATAAAATGTAACATAATGTTTCTTAAAACATAAAATGTTTTTGCAAATTGGGGCATGTGACATACACAACCCCTTAATTTATAACATCGTCCTCGATGTTGTTTATTCTTCGTCCTCAGAATTGCCCTGGAACAGAATTGCATATGCATCCCGCATATGACTCTCCAATTCCCAGGTGCCTTCTTCTGGACTAAGGTGCTTCCATTACACCTTCACCTGACCAATGGTGTGATTCTAAAGCAAGATCTCCCTCCTTTTGAGGATACAATCCAGTTCAACCAGAAAATCTCCTTTGGACACCACCTGCACATCATTCCAGTTAATAACATGAGTAGCATCATGTACGTATTTTTTTAACACAGAAATATGAAAAACATTATGAACCTTCAAATTTGGCGGTAAAGCTAACTAATATTTTACCTGTCCTATTCTAGACAGTATTTCAAAAGGTCTGCAATATCGGGGTGCTAACTTAGCACAACTTCCTAATCTCAGAGAACTCATTTTAGGCCTCACCTTAATAAAGATATTTTCACCTACCTGGAACTCCTTTTGAGTTCATTTAAGATCTGCTTGACTTTTCTGTCGATCTTGCGCAAATTTCAAGTTACCTTGCATCTGTTTTACAACTAACTCCATTTGTTTTAATAATTCAGGTCCTAATACTAACCTTTCAACTAGATTACTCCATGAGATGGGGGTATTGCACTTCCTGCCATACAAAATTTCAAAAGGACTATATCTTGTTGAGACTTGATAGTGATTATTGTAATCAAACTCTACCAAGTGTAAGTAATCTTTCCATTTACCTGGCTATTCTTTTACATACATTCTAAGCAGATCTTCCAATACTTGATTCACTCTTTCAGCCTATCCATCTATCTGAGGATGGAAAAAGGTACTGAAATTTAATGTGTATTTAGTGCTTTAAACAAAGACTTTCAAAAGTTGCCCGTAAACTTAGGGTCTCTGTCTGAAATTATTACTTTCGGTATTCCATGTAAACAAAAAATTTGTTTTAGGAGTATATCAGCAATATTTGTAGCTTTGTAAGTAGTTTTTACAGGTATAAAATGAGCTGCCTTGCTTAGTTTATTGACAACTATCATTATTGAGTCATTTAAGTTTTGATTTATAGGTAGTCCTGTAATAAAATCAAGGTTGATTATCTCCCACTTCCAGCTAGGAATAGGTAATGGCTGAAGTAACCTAGCTGGATGTTGGTGTTCAGTCTTTACTTGCTGACATTCAAAGCACTTAGCAATGTATTCTGCCAATTCATTTTTCATGTTTGGCCAAAAATAATATTTTCTTAACACAGCTATAGTCTTCTGATAACCAAGATGCCCTGAGTAGGGAGTCCTATGAATTTCATTTAAAATCAGTAACTTAATTTTAGGTACATTAGGTATATATAGTCTATCTTTATATAGTAACAATCCCTTTTCGTTTAAATTATACCCTATACTTAAACTTTCAATTAAATTTTCTGTTACTTTTGCTTGTAATTTCTAATAATTTTCATCTAATAATTTTCCTTCTTCTAGTTGTTCTTCCAAATCTGTTTTATAGGTTTTGATTGCTGCTACAAAACTTAGTTTTGCATTCATGCTTAAAGCATCATCAACCTTATTCTCTTTTCCCTTAATATGTTGGATTTCAAAATCATACTCACTAAGGAAAGCTAGCCACGTAGCTTGCCTAGCGTTTAGGTTAGGTTGATCCAACAAATATTTTAACCCTTTATTATCTATCATTATTATAAAATTTCTTTCGATTAAATAATGACGCCACATTTTTAAGGCATGTATGACAGCAGATAATTCAAAGTCATAGGTGGCATAGTTTTTCTCATGAATATTCAGCTTCCTAGACTCATAGGCAATGACATGTCCTTCCTGAGTTAAAACTCCACCTAAACCGTCATTGCATGCGTCAGTACATACTATAAAGTCTTTATTATGATCAACAATTCTTAAGATTGGTGCGGTGGTTAATAATGTTTTTAACTTTTTAAAACAATCTTCACACTTTTGACTCCAGTCGAATTTCTTCCCTTTCTTCTGTAAAGAAGTTATGGGATTTGCAATTTTTGAAAACCCTTCGATAAATCTTCGATAATAGCTAGTAATCCCCATGGATGATCATACGTCAGTTACGTCTTTTGGGACTGGCCATTCTTCGATTTCCTTTATCTTTCCGGGATCAACAGAAATTCCTTCTTTAGTCACTACATGACCTAAGTACTATATTTTATCCTTAAAGAAATCACATTTACTAAACTTTGCATAGAGTTGAATGTTCTTGTAACTCTTGTAAAACAATTTTTAAATGCTCTTTATGTTCTTCTTCAGACTTTGAGTAAATTAAGATGTCGTCAATGAATACGACCACAAATTTATCAAGTTACTTATGCATTACATTATTCATCGGACACATGAAGACAGTCGGGGAATTAGTAAGCCCAAATGGCATAACAACAAACTCATAGTGACCGTATCGGGTCCTAAAAGTTGTTTTAAATATGTCTTCATCTTTAATTCGGACCTGGTGGTAACCAGATCGTAAATCAAACTTCGAGAAAACAGTTGCTCCACGTAAATGATCAAATAGATCATCAATGCGGGGTAACGGATATCTATTTTTAATCGTCATTTTATTAAGTTGACGGTAATCTATACATAATCGTAGAGTTTCGTCCTTCTTCTTAACAAAAATAATAGGTGCTCCCCAGGGAGACACATTGGTTCTGATATAATTCTTATCAATAAGTTCTTTTAACTATGACTTTAATTCATTTAATTCCAAAATATTCATCCGATAAGGGGCTTTTGAGTTGGGCGTACCAACTCAATAGTGAAGTCTAACTACTGCTTCGGAGGCAGTCCCAGAATTTCTTCCGGAAATATATCTGAATACTCCCTCAGGATCGGAATGTCTTCCAGTTTTAATTTATCTTCATTATTAGTATTTTCTTCATTAGTTATTGTTACAGCAAAGGATTTACAACCTTTCCAAACAACTTTCTTAAGTTGCAAAGCAGAGATCTGTCTTATAGCTGTTTTCCCAAGGATTCCTTTTACATTTACTATTTCTCCATCGTTATTTACGCAAGTAAATGTTTTATCGAAACAGTTCAGGACTACCCTATGTTGTTCTAACCAATCCATACCAATTAACATATCATAAGAACCTAAAGGTAATGAATTAAATACATTAAGCTTAACAGAGGTTTCAAACTAATCCATTTTTACAGTACAATTCTTAATAAAACTAATCACTTTTCTTTTTACGCGAGTAACAAGGTGGACTAACCAAGACTTTGCAAACTTTTCTACTGATAACTTGCATTTTTCTACTAAATTAGGAGAAATATAACTTAAGCTAGCCCTGGGATCAATTAAAATAGATATAGTGGTTTGATTCAGCTTACCTTCCACTTCCACCATGGAGGTTTGATAGTCTGCCTGTCTGTTTTCCAGTGCTGCATTGATCCTGGGCATTGTCCTTGCTAGATCACCAACAGTCATCTCCTCCTGTATCGTATGTATGTTGCTAACAGTCTTCTTCCGGTTGGGGCAAACTGATGCATAATGAGGACCATTACATTCCCAACACTTTACTGCTTCTTTTCGTTCAATATTCTTGGTGTAGTTACTGTGATTATTAACAGGTTCTTTATTTCTTTGACCATTCGGGTTTATCTGTGAATTACCTTTGTTCCCTTGGAAATTTTTATTAGGAAAATTTCGTGTGTTATTAAAATTATGGTTAGGTACAAAACCTTTCTTTCTCTGTTCAAAATTATTAGTTCTTTTAGCCTTCCAGTTTGTCATACTTTCCTTTTTGCAATTATGTTCATAACAGAAATTCACCTTTCTCATCGCTTGTTCTAAAGTTTTTGGATTGTTATATTCAATTATATCTTTTATATGGAAGGGTAAGCAGCTTAGAAACTGATGTACCTTAGGCTTCTCGTCCATAATGTAAGGCACATATCAAAGCAGATTTTAAAAATTTACTGTTTAGTTCTTTCATGTTCATTGTTCCCAGTTTTAGTTCATAAAATTCCTTAGCCCGCTCTTCGTAGTACTGTTCTGACAATAATTTCTTCTTAAAATATTTCTTAAACGTACTCCAGTCAATGTTCTTCTCCCTAATGCCTTTTACTCTTTTTAGGTCCTACCACCAAATATCTGCTTTACCAGTGAGGTTGTAAATGGCCATTCTGGCTTTTAATTGATTAGAATAATTATAAATTTGAAAATATTTCTTCATCCCAGACAGCCATGATTCAGCCTCTTCTCCCTTCTCAGTTTCACCATTAAAGGTTGGTGGATTTATTTTCTTAAATTCTCCAGAGATTTCTTCATAAGGTTTAAATTTTCTCTTTCTTGTATGATGATTATCTTCGCTACTATCACCAGTATATTGATAATTATTTTTATGTGGATCGCCATAAACCTCAGAGGATGAGCTACTTTTGATTTTAAAGTGTTTAGACTTTTTAATTTTATGTTGGTAAGGCATATCTTTAGACTCTGTTCGTTTATCTTTTTCTTCATTATGAAATCTTTCCATTAAAATCTGATTCAACTCCTCCTAAGCTCTCAAAATTCTCTCATTTTCCTTTTTGACTATTTCCATCTCTATTCTTAGTTCCTTGACTATTTGTAATAATTCAAAAGAGTTATTAGTTATTTCTTCTTGTATGGGCTCTCTTTTAGAATTACTTCGTTCAGTAAACGGGGACTCCTCATCCGCATATTCTTCCAATCTTTCTATACCTGTTGTTTAACTCAGAAAACTTCTTTGGAAGTATATTTCAAAAGAAAAGTAAAAAATCAATATGCCTGTTTTAAATCTACTATTTATTTATGCAAGTTGAGGCACATTCAGGCCTAGTGTCTTAACCTTATGCTCTGATACCACATGTAATAACCCAAAAATTCGCAAAAATTTAAAAAATTTCATGTAACATAAAATGTTCATAGTTGTCACTTCCTAAGAACCAATAACTGCTAACAGTTACTTCAAACAGTAGTATTTAGAATTGAGCACTGTATTTCTCTACTTCTATATAATTTATTTGTTTATCTTTAAGTACCATGTTACAACCGTTGAATTTAGCAGTTTATGTTTTAGACGACGGGAAAGAAAACTACATCTAAACCTGATACTAAGTGTGTTTTTAACTGTCTTATGACAAGTAGGAAAGAACTTTAGTTGAGATCGGGGCTTACTTAGCTTACAGCTAATGCAGTGAAGTGATGCTTCTTTTACAGGTTCTATACATGTAAGCAGTTTTGTTACCAGTATTTCCAGATAGAGATTATCATTCAACTAGCATATAATAAAATGCTAGTTAAATTGTTAGTTTTGCAGATGGACCAAGTAAGAGGTATTGTTGATCTTTTATTGTTAGAAACCTGCATAAATGCTTGTAAAACAAATATTGTAATAAACTGGATTTAGTTCAGTTAAGCTTACTGTAACATACTTGTCCAATTAACTTTCATTTTGTGTTTTCAGTTAAAAACATGTATTTAATTCTAGAAGGTGCATCTTATGGACATATCTCATTTTGCCATTAAGAGTACAGTAACCTAGGAAATCTTTAAACTAATTGATGTGATAAAAATACTTGTGACCAAAAACTACATATTAATGTTAGTATTTGGTATACATATTAATGTTAGTATTTGGTATACAGGACTGTTTATAATTATTCCAATCCTTTACAAAACTCTAATTATTATATTCCAATGATTTTCTTTTAACCAAGTATTAGTATTTCATTTTCTTTTATATGAATTCTCATTTTACATGAGTTTACTAACAAGGCAAAATATTAGTATTTGTAAATCAATGGCTAGAGTAAGTGCTAGCTAAATAAACTCTATAGTTCAAGTATTTATGTATGTATAAAAGGTTCATCCTCCATTGTTTTGTACCTTATTAAAACAAATACTAAACATTATTTAAAAATGAGAGAGAACATGGATATGCATTTGTTATTGTTTAAGCTTATTTTTAAGACCCTAGTCTTTCGTGAATACCTCCTACATTATGGTTTAAACAAACAAAAACCAAAATCATAGAGAATGAAACCAAGGAAAATACTACCATAAGGTTTAACCTTTATACAATATTATGTGTAGGTTAAATCGAGAGTTTCGAACTATAGTGTTGAACCCATCCTTTGCAAAATATTTGATGCTATGTGTTCAAAGCACATTCATTGGGATTTTGACTTTGGAGTTTTCGTTTATAAATTCTCTCTAAACCCTAAATTTTTGCCTCTACACTAACTTTGACCCTGTTCTGGAAGAGTGGCTGCAGGCTCATGCCCGCTCAGTCTCTTTGTTAGTTCACATCATAGACCTCCTTGTCGACAGTCTTTTTTTTTCTGCATGTAGAGGAAAATTTCGGTGCTTGCTCTGGTTCTGTATGGCACTTCTCTTCTTGCCAATACCCAACCCTATACAACGATGCATTTACCAAAACTTAGCCTCTGCAAGCACTGGTATTAGTTCTCTGGTATTTTGATAAGTTTTAAAAGATGAGTAAGGCTTAACATCGTCGTAGTGTGGTCTTGCTGGCTAGGGTTTAAGGTCCTTCAGCTCGACTGTGATATACTGCAACGAAGATCTTGGACTGGCCAGGGGCCGTTATAAGATGATTGGTTTAAAATGTATGAAGCCCTAGTCGTTGTATTAGCGAAATTTTTGGAAGGTATTTCATAGCCGAGACAACTGTTTTGTCTATTGTGAAAAATGTTCTTAGTGATGATGAAATTAATCATGCTTTTAAGCCTTGACTGGTTATGTAAAAAGGCCATAGGGCTGTGATGTTTTTCCTTTAAGTGAATTATAACTTGAGGGTTTCTGACAGTGAAATTTTAGATAGTAACGTAGTTATTAAATTAGAAAAGATTTTTGGGAAATAAAATAGAGGAAAGATATTAATTGTATAATTTAATTATTTTCTATACTTTCTGAAATATACTAATAGCTTTTTTATATTTATAAATACTCATAGATGAAGTATGTGACTCCATACAGACATCTGAATGATGCTTAAGGTTGTATAGAATAAAGTAGATAGATTTTAAATTTATTTAGTTATGAAAAGAACAGTTCTTCTACACAAGTTATTTTACAAACCCTAATTCTTCTTTAAATATTTACAGAGCTAGTATTTCATTTTTAGTTAACCCTAGTTCGCATTTTTCACTTAGGTGAACTAATTGGGTAAATGTTTAACCTTGTATACTATTTTTGTTAAGTTAAACTTAATCTCGATAATTTATTGTTTCTATTTTATCTATTTACGATTAACATATCAGGTTTATAATATAAAAAAAATTTGGATTTACTGTGTAAATTATTACACAGACTAGTGTCTAATACCTTAGCTTTTTCCTATCTGTCTCTATTTAATTTGTTTAAATACTTTAACTAAATGAAAGTATAAAGAAAACATACAAACAATTTATACAAAAGATCCTATAGAAAATAACAATTTCATCTGCATACATACTTATTCGAATTCTTTATTTGAAAATAAACTAACCTACTGTACTAGAGTACTACCTTGCAAAAGGTGTGGAAAAATACAGTTTAGGTATTTTTTTTTCTATCTATCATTTTAAATCAGAATGCTTCTAATCATTCACCCTAACTAAACTTAGTTTAGAACTTACTAACTTTTCCCAACATATACATTCCTAAGCTAACCCTAGCAACAATAAGAATAGAAGTATACCATATTATTGATAAATCTTAAATTTTCCAGATAACTGTGAATACTTAGATAACTAAAATAAGCAAGTAAAACATGGTAGTATAGATGAGGTAACAACAGCTTAAGGAACCTGTTCCTCCCAACCAACTCCTGGAGAAGAGCTAGACTGTAATTCTTAGGACCCCTGAGCTTGTCTCCTATTCCACCTGGTAGAAGTACTGGGTGAGAGATGTAGTCTAAGAATCCTCTACAACTCCACTGAGTGTCCAGCAGTAAATTAGTTCTTCCTGTAGCAGTATGAACTCAGCTTAGAATAGCTGCACTAGTTCAGGTCTTCAACACTTTTCACTCAAACTTACTTCAGCTAGTCCCCTCCATCGAATTCTCTTGTGCACTTCATTCACTTAGAATGATCACCAATCCAAAATGAGCAACCTCAACTGTCTTCAATGGGAGGTTTTATTAGCATGCCTAGGTCTTTTGGGTCAGTTTTTACTTAATGAGCCACCTGCTCTTGTTCCAATTTCTTGGGGAACATGACCACAAAAATAGGGAAGTTGCCACCTGCAACAACTAGAAGTAGTTTGAGGATGCTGCCAAGTTTCAATCTGCTCTCAACCCAACCTTCTCCATCAAGTGACTAGTAAAACACTCATTTAACAGCTTCCCTAAGTTGTTGTCTCATCTTTCATTTATTTATTAATAAAATATTCAACAATTACATTAAATTATCGTTGACCCTACTTGGTCATTAATTACAAACTTTAACATAAAATGTAACATAATCTTTCTTAAAACATAATTTTTTTTTGCAAATTGGGGCATGTGATAGTAGGGCTTCGAGCGGGCCTGTAGTTCGTATGTACTCCCATTATTAGGTCCGATATTGAGTTACCCAATTCAGAATTGAGGCATCGTGGGAAGAGAAATAAGTGGGCAGGAGCAGAGTTAAGCATTTATGCACTCAACCTGCAGTCTTGAACAATTATTAAGTAGTTGAAGCGCCATCTAAATAGCAAATAGTCAGGCCTCCAATTGTCCAGATTGGTGGGCGGGTGAGATAGAGAGATATATTATGAACGCTTGTTTCTCAATAATATTACTAACATGGTCCTACATAGCTTTAAGATCATTAAAATGCATGTCGATCTAAAAAAAGTAGTATCATCTATTTGTGGGTCTAAAAGGTGATTAAAGCGCATTTTCTAGCTATGGGAACATACTTTTTTATTTATTCCTCACGGGGGAGGCCCTTCCAAAATTCCACGTAGGTCTTAAGATCTTTCAAATGCATGTCTAATCCTTTCAACAAGGTCTTAGGAGGGCCTAACAATAAAGAAGCTTGAACTAGCAATTACTTCTAACAAAAACAATGTTATGAGAAAATTTGACTATCAACTTACTCCAATATAAACATGTGCCAACTATATAAATAGATAAAATTATGTGAAAAAACCTTACAAGGTTTTCAATTTCAATATATGGAATGTACTAAAAAATACTTATAAGATTTTCATTTCCAATATTCAATTTCAATAGGATGGATCAATAAAGAATAAGCTTTAATGTATTATTTATGTTTTTATTATGGTGGAAATCAATTCTTTGTTAACGTATTATAAAGCAAACTAAATGAGAGTAATATTCAACTATATTATTCTAAATTAATTTATTATTGCAAATATGACATCACATATATTTGATTGATTAACATGATTCATAGTAGTTATTAACCAAATTCCTAGCAGTGGTGTGATTAATTTTAGATGGAGAAAAAAAATATTGCAAACCCATTGCATATCATGGCATTCAAAAGCATGAATGGGGAATATTAATTCCATCTTAAGTGATTCCATCACAATATACGATTTCCTACAACTATGATTAATGATTTGTATGATATTATTAATTATTTGTATTATACAAAAAACTAAGAAGTTCGAGATTACTAAAGGAAATAAAATATGGTATACATAAGCATCACAAATGCTAAGTATAATTAATAAAGGAAATGAAATGTGGTATACATGAGCAGCACAAATGCTAAGCATAGTCCACGGGGTTGGAGCAATCGATAATGAGTAATTGAGATAAGAAGTTGTAAATGGAAGGCCATGATTTCAAATCCCCCACGAGTACTAACTTACAAATAAAAAACACAAATGCTAAGCATACATATCATGAAACTAAAGAATAGTTGTATCTTTAATCCACTATATTGGTATTTACTTAACTAATCAATGAGGGGATGTTGTGTTCAATGCTCAATCTGAATCAAAGTACTAAAATGACTTATAAACCTAGACCTTAATCAAGGTATTGAGTAAAATATTAAATAATTCAAAGTTGACTAACAAAGTGAAACTCCACACTTTTCATCTCTCATTTAATTTTTAATTAAAATAAAATAAAACATAAAAAAACGATTATCTCCATTTTCATAAAAATGTTTCATAGTATATGGGGAGGCAGGTGCGTGTGGGATAATCTTTGATCCTGGAGGAAACATAGTCACTTCTTTCTCCTAGGGAATAGGACATAAATCCAACAATGAAGTGGAATCGCTTTCCCTCTACCTTGGCTTGGAACTGACAGGAAGGAACAACATCGCCAAAATCATGGTTTTTGGAGATTCGAAGCAGGTTATTCAAAAAATGAGAATGGGTTATAAGTATGGCACTGCCAATTGTAGAATAATTTACGAGCGCATATGTCGTAATAATTCAAATCTTCAAGCCTCTTATTATCATATCCTCAGAGGAAATAATGCAATCACGGACAAGTTGGCTAACCAAGGAGTCAAAAACAACTTGGGTTTGGATTCTATAAAGGGTCAACACACCTATCATAAGCATTTCCCCTGGTTCAAACTATTTTTTGGGGGGTGTAAGTCTTGGTCATTCGACAACCTTACCCTCGGTTCACTCCACCGTTGCATAACAAACAGGTGGGGGATTCCAACTTTTCCAAAAATGAGTATAGGGAAGTGTTTGTATGTGTCTTTTCTATATCACCTATTGGATTTTTTACTGCAGTAGGTGGTATTATACCATCAACATTATCGATCATTGGTGTAATGGGTGAGTGTGACACGTTGAGGGTTCTCCTTCAACCCTTGACATTTTGAACAACCACATACTACCGGGGTGTCATAAAAGAGATCCAACTCAGGACGAATTATCGTCGATGACCCAAGATTGCGGGTTGAAGATGGTATGCTATAATTGGTAGGGTAAAGCAGCTACCCATTTTTATCTATGAACATCTTGTGGTATCTTGCTCCTCATAAGAGGTTACGATGTTTTGCAACTGGTGGACTATCTTATGCATCTGAACTTGTTCCCGAATCAAGATCCTACAATATAGAATACATTAATATTCAGATTCACATGGATAAGTAACATAAGTTGAAATAGATAGTTGAAATATAAATAAAAACTAAACTTACTAGATATGGAAACAGGAAACTCATCGAACTTTGAACAAGATGGAATGAGTTGGAATATGAAGAATTGGTTATTTGATACTATAACCTTTTCTCCCTGCATTTGAGCCAAATCAGCAATCAATATATGTCTCTATAGTCCTAAAATATTTTTGAGAACAATATTACAATCTAACTTCCAATATAGTTTGGAAACAATTTTGTAAGAATAAAGTGAGTTTAAGCAACATATATATACTATGAAATATTGTAATTGGTGTGGTTGAATCCTAAAAGAATATTTGAGCTGAAAATAAAATTTTAAGTTGAAATATCAAATCATATGATGTTTATATTCAATTGGTGTGCCACATCTACTACAACCGCACCGGTGCGACTTTGGGATGAACCGGGGCAACATCACCAAGAGCGCATCGTATGTCAACATTTACAAAACCCTCCGCAAAATAAAATATCCACTATATTTGATGGTGGGTATTTATCAATGTATTTTACAAAAAATATTATTACCAATGTGTCTTGTATACATAAGCACACCGGGCATCATAATTTGTATACACATCGAAGAATGAAATATTTTTCTTATTTTTTTTATATTATATGTTTCGGTGTGTATACAAATTATAATTTACAAACACACCTTAAATGCACCAGTGTTGTTATGTACTATACACTCCGGTGCGACATAACCCTAAGCGCACCGAAATGCCAAAAATCAAAATTAAAAAATCGCACAAGTTATTTTTGCCCTAAACTAAAAAAGGAGCAAGAATTTTAAATTTGAAAATTAATTCAAAAAGGTGTTTAAAAGTAAAAAACCTAAATAATATTTCATTCTTTTGCTGAAATTTCGAGGGGAGAGTTATGGAAAAGAGACTTATGCTGAAAGATTTTGGAGCAACCAAATTATTCCGAGGATCGAAATTTGTTAGGTATGGTGAATCAATCAAAACCCTCAATAGTAGAAATTTCAAGTATGTAAAATATTATTATTGATCTTATTATCCTATTTAGATTTTAACTAAATTTAGAAAAAAAAAACTTCATAGTTACCTTCAATGTTGTAACCCTTCTTTTCGCTGCTCCTTTTCATTTTATGTGGATGCAAAATTTTATAGTAGGGTTTAAATCCCTCTATCATTTCACAATTACGATTTTTCTTTTTAGGGATTTAGATTTAATGAGTACGTGATTTCATATCGAAAGTGTTGGGTATAATGGGTCACTTTTTGGGTCAAATCCGAAACCCTATCGGCCCTATATGTTTTTTTAATTTTTTTATTATAAAAATATGCTTACGTCATTTTCAGTGTGATTCTATAAATTGAATGAATCGATGCTTTTCATTCAGTAGCACATTGATAGTTATGGGATTGCCATTATAATTTTTTTCTAAAAAACACAAAAAAAGATTTCATAGTTTTCAGGGCAATAATATTGCATTAATGCACCATTGCGTTTATTATTATAACACCCGGGTACAGTTGGCCCCACCATTTAATTTATTTTTTCCTATATATGTAAAATAAAGCACTTTGGTTCATAGTGTGCCCTATTTGACACAACGCATCGGTGCTTTTTTGTACTAAACTCACAGATGCATTTTACGAACTTAAGCGCACCGATTTCAGAATTTTTCCCTATATTGGAGTTCTCTAATTTATTGGTAAAATATAGTTGATAGCTTGTGTATTTAATGGTTCGGGTTGTTTTTTTATAGAAAGTTCATGACAATAGTTCAACGAACAACATTTCTAGTCGACATGATGGGAGCACATCCAAAATTGCGAAGAAGGCAACTGCTTTTTAATTTATGTATTTAAATTAATTTGTTTGAATTATTTGTAAATTTAAGTAATATGTAATGGTTAATGTGTGACATGCAGAACCAAAAAAAGAGGAAGCTCGACAAGATTCTTAACAATCTAAGTGTAAAAGAGCCTAAAATGTTAATGGGAAGATTGTAGAGAGATGAATCGAGTGAATAAATAATATATCGTTCTGAATTATTTCTAAAATTTTGAGTAATATTGTCCTTAAGATTATTCGGTAATATGTTTCAAATAATCTTGGGGAGGCAGGTGTGGGAGGGTTCCTCTTTGACCCTAGTGGAGAGCAGGTAGCTTCCTTTGCATGGGGATTGGGGTGGAGAACGAATAATCAAGCTAAGTGGGCAGCTCTTATGCAGGATATTGAACTTGTGCAGGACCTTAGTATCCATGACTTTCAGGTCTTCGGGGACTCCTGGATTGTCATTCAATCCATTCGAAGCATCCAAGAAGGAAAGATGAAGGAGATAGGGCTAGTGCAAAAGAAAATCCTTTCCTTCATCAAGGATATAAGCAAAGTTCAATTTTTCCACGTCAAGCAACACACCAACTCTTTAGCGGACAAACAAGGAAATCTTGGTATGAAATTAGGCCAAGGGAATCTAAGGATAGGTAAATCACTCATACCCACATTGAAATGGGTGAATTGTTTTCATATTTGAATTTAAAGGACCCCTTCCTCCCTTTATGGGCCACATTGATGGCACTCGGTTGGGCCTTAAAGAGATGGGACAATAATTCCATTTCGACGCTGGCATTTATGGTGTACGAGACAGATGGTCCATTGTGGAGGCAGCCAAGGGTGGTATTAATATGCAACCATATGTTTTTTTTCATTAGTGTCCTTTCTAATTACTCCTATGACAAGTTTCCTTGCGATCTACTAGAATTTGGGATGGAGCGTCACCCGTTTGGTTTGGGCTCACAAGCTCTGGGTGATTGTTTGTTTGTTGTTAAGAACATGCATAGGTCTTGGTTTACTTGTAGGAACCCTCCATATACGAGAAACACTAGAGCCATGGACAAGATCTCTATTAATTCACAGCCTGTGGAGGAGGATAGGTTGGAAGAAATTCAGAATGGGTTCTGGGATACGAAGAATGTCATGGCTAATTACAAAAAAATGCTCTGCTGCATGTATGAGGTTTCAAAGGTTGTTCTAGAATAAAGCAGAAGGATTTCTCTGGATATTACGTGCATGGGCACCCATTTAGATGACCTGGAAAGTGGATACCATGTGAAAGTGGGAGAAGTAGAGGACATTCGTCGTAGACTATCAAAAACATAAAGAGTTATGGGAGGAAATCTTGTGGAGTTTCATAGTGCAATTGTTGATTTGAGGCGTGTTCATCAGGATCATAGGATGCTTGCAAACAAAAGGAACGAAGCCCATTATGTGCATCTTAAAGAGATTATGGAAGGCATGCAAGTTGATATCAATTCGCTCAGAAGAGGATATAATGGGCCTTCTCGTGAAAAGATATAGGTGTCTACAATGGATGAAGTCTCCACAATTCAACCAGTTGAGGATGCGAACCCGATGTAGACATGATTTTCTTCTTTTCTGAGTTCTTCTGTTAATGTTTTTTTGTCTAGTATTATGTGACCAATACATTAGGATTTACTTTATCAAAGGGAATAGTATGTCTTTTGATAGACTTTGTAATGCTCTATTTAAATCTGGGAAATACCTAGACTCGGATTTAATGGTCTTGATGGTCAGGATTTACTCTTTGCATCTTTTTTAGCCCTAGGGGCGTTTACACTTTTTCCCTTTTTAATACAATACTATCTCTTCTTGTTTTCGTTAAAAAAAATATGTTTCAAATAATCTAATTCACATAAGTTGAATGTTATGTTGGTACTAACAACAACAAAAGAGAATGTTATCATAAGAAAAAAAATATGGAGCTACAAATGATGATGAATTGATCATTATCTCATTTGGAGTGGTGTTGGAAGTTAATAGAACGGGGAAAGACTTTTATAAAACTATGAGGGACATGGTGTAAAGAACGTATATACACACTTTTCACTTATAGTACATAAATTAATCAAATGCTTCTAAGAATGAGGTCATATGTAAATTACAAGAGGCGTTTCTAGAGAAATGGTCAATGAGACATGTCAGACTTGCAAGAGAAAAAACATGCAACAACAAAACAAAAAAAATTCAAAAAGTAATATTCCTAAACATGTTTATGTAGAAAATGTATCTACTACTACAAAGCATTCCTTTAATAATATTAATTATGTTATATTTATTTTTCATATCAGCAGAAAAATAGTTTAATGCCATTTTACATTTTCAGGAAGATCATGAAAATCTCAAAGGATGAACAAGGTGATATGCAAAATGTGTCAATAGGGATGTCCAAAAAAGTGTACAAGGAAATGGACATAATTGCATTGTAGGAGGAGCCATCTCAATAGCAACGTGCTTCAAATGTATGAAATCATTGATTTTTTTAGATTATCGTGTACATCTAATTGATTAATTTAACACTAAATATTAATTTTCAATTGTTTTGTTGTAAATTACAACAAAATGGAACTCATTCAACACATAAGATAGGACAACAAGGAAAAAGGGGGTTGATAGCAAAGTTTGTGAGCAGTTGTGATGACCTTATAACAACTTAAGATTTGATAGTGATTGTGATCTGTATATTTATTTTTTTCTTTTTCGCTAGCCATCCTTGGATGTCTTGAAACAAGTGTTAACATACAAAGAGGAGCCATCAAAATATTGTTTGACATTGGGCTAAGAAAGGGTTGTGAGTATATATTGGCGTATCAAAGTTAATTGTGGAATTTGTAAGTATCTATGTTGTTTTACCTTTCTCATTTTATAGTTAATAAAACAACAAAAATCCTTTATATTAAATCAATGATTTGTGAAGGGGTATAAAACTTGCAAGAAACAAAGTATGGAGTGGAACTAACAAAAGACTTGTTGAGAGAAGGCATGAGATTTGGTTTTGAAAGAATTTGTTTCATTTATGATTCTATGGTATGTTGCTTTTATGACTCTATGGTATGTTACGTTTATGTATATTATCTATTTTATTTTTCATTATTCCCAACAATATTGTAGATACACTCGGTAGACTTTATTTTTATGTTTGCAGATGGAAGTTGAATAAGAGGAAAACAATCAACGCAATCGACAAAACATTCAACCAAATAACCCAAGTGATGCAAGTGGCTCGAGCATTGATAATAGTTTCAATGAAGAATGATGATTCATATATTTTGGATGTTAATGCAAACTGATGTGTATTTTGAAATAATTGTCTGTCAAAATCAGAAATAAGTGTCTGAATGGAAAGATAACGTGTTACCAATAAGTGTAACAATTGCATGCATGCTGACATATTGTGGACTTTATGTTGTCCTATTTTATATGACAAAGGGTCTCTTATTGATATATAATAAAATAAATATTTTTATTATATTGCATTCTCCAATGTCATTGTCAAATGTTACATGTGAAATGGTAAATTGGTAATTAAATGTATGGATGATTATATATTACAATATATGATAGAATCTATGATATAAGAAATTAATCCAAACAAACACAATAATTGAAATTGAAATTAATAGTACTATAAAAAACTATACACATTTCTGATGAATAATGGAATTACAAAAAAAAAGATATAGATATTTCACTGCAATGGCAATAGCCACTATTCAAAAATAAGCTACAATGCTTTTGATATTTATTGTCGCACTCATGAGTTTGGGAAAATGTTACTCCTTGATGCGTTTTCTTGAATGATACACCTAAGTCCTCTAATTTATATTTACCGAACCGTTGAATTTTAAAAAAAAATCACAACCCAATCTCATTTACCGGTGTGTCTATCTTTATTAATTGTCCTAGTGCTTTCCAATTGGTAAAACACACTGGTGCATATTATGATGAAATGCACCGGTGCACTATGATATATAAAAAGCGCTGTTAAATTTTAAAAATATAGAAAATTGTTGGTGTATATGTTGTAACATATCACACTAGTGATTTGTTATGGTACGTAAGCACCGGTGCGTTTATTCAATAAATAAGCACTGGTGTTGGTTGGTTACAACATTCTCGTGCATATATTGTTTTAAAGCACCAGGCAGTGATAAATTTTGGTGTATGTCGGTGCTCTATGTGTTGGAGTGCACTAGTGCGTATCATTTGTATTATATTGCACCGATGCGTATTAGTATGTTACACACCAATGTGTTGTTTTTTAAATAAACACATTGATAAAAAAACATTTGCTATAGCATCCGACCGCAAAGTTTCTTTAGTTATACAAAATATCCATAAAAACCTCCATTAAAACATCCACTACCGATTGTAGAGGTTGTAGTGGAGGTTGTTTTGACAATTTTGGTCAATCTTGTAACACTAAAAACCTTCACTACATGCTCTTTTCCTTGCAGTGAGGTTAGAAAGGTTTGTGCTATGCGCAATAAAGGTATGGTTGAAGCTCTCCTTGAATATTCTGAAGAAGTCAACTTTTGTGAACATTGTATTTATGGTAAATAGAGCCATGTAAGGTTCTCATTTGGCGCTGCTAGGGATAAGGAAATACTGGAGCTAATACATAGTGATTTGTTTGGACCTGTGTCGGTCCCTTCACTAGGAGGATCCCAATATTATGTTTCTTTCCTATATGATTTCTCCAGAAAGACATGGTTCTATTTTATGAGGAAGAAATTTAAGGTTTTTGAGAAGTTTCAAGAGCTTAAAGCTCTTGTGGAAAATCAGTCTGGTAAAAGGGTTAAGATGTTGAGAACTGACAATGAAGGAGAATTCTGTGGAAAGGTGTTCAACCAGTTCTATAGACAACATGATATATCTCGGCAAAACACAACTCCTTACATGCTTCAATAGAACATAGTTATTGAAAGACTGAACAAAATGTTGATGGAGAAAGCAAGGAGCATGCTCAATGGTGCTAGAATTGGGCATAGGCAGTTGACACAACATGTTACTAGGTGAATAGGTCATTATCGAAGGCTCTGGTCTATAATAATCCATATGAGGCATGGGCTGGTAAGAATCCCTCTCTTACAAATCTCATAGTTTTGGGGTATGAAGTCGTTGTGCATATCTTAAAGGATAAAAGAAGCAAACTCAACTACAAGTTGGAGAAATGCATCTACATCAAGTACAAGGATGGAGTGAAAGGGTATAAGCTATGAAATCCAATCACGAGGATGACACTTTATAGCATATATGTAATCTTTAGAAAAGTTGGAGGCACTTCCAGGGATGAAGAGGTCAAAAGAAAAAAACCATAAAACAAAATTTTGAAATGAATGAGGAAAGCCTAGATTTAGGCGAGTCAATTGAATCCGATGAAGCATTGGAACAACAGACTCTAGATATCAGGAGGTTTGATCAAGTAGGGTAACAACTAGAAAAGTATAGTCCACCCGATTTTCACTCTAATTTTGCATTATCTTCCATAGAAGACGATCCTAGATTGGTAAAGGAAACGATCAACTTGAAGGAGGGTAAACTATGGAAAAAGACCATGGAAGAGGAAATGGAATCCTTGAAGAAAAATGAAACACGAGATCTAGTCGTGTTTCGAAATGGAAGGAAACTTGTTGACAGTAAGTGGGTGTTCAAATTTCTTTTGAAAGAATCAAGTCAAATCAAGAAGTACAAGGCACGACTGGTAACAAAAGGGTATTCCCAAGTCAAGAGGGTCGATTTCAGTGAAATTTTATCTCCTGTTGCTAAGATGACTTCCATAAGGGTCCTAAAGTATTTAGCTACAATATTTGAGCTTGATATATAACAAATGGATGTAAAGACAACATTTCTTTAGGGTGATATTGAAGAAGAAACCTATATGAAGTGGCTTAAAGGTTTTGCAGTGGAAGGAGAAAATGAGCTGGTCTGCAAGCTCAAGAAGTCTCTACATGGTCTAAAACAATCACCCAAGATGTGGTATCAGAAGTTCGATATGTATATCCAATAAATGGGGTTTGTGAGAAGTCGGGTTGATCACTCTGTTTATGGAAGAAAGTTAGTGGTCATTTCATATATGTAGTTTTGTATGTTGATGACATGTTGTTGGTTGGAAATAACATGGATTTGATAAAGGAGGTAAAACAACAATTGTCCTCTAAGTTTAACATGAAGGATCTCAAAGCAGTGAATTTCATTCTTGGAATGGAAATATAAAGAGATCGTGCAAGTAGAAGGCTTTGGCTAAGTCAGAGAAATATGTTGAGATAGTTTTGAAACGTTTCAACATGTAGGAGATTATACTTGTCAAGGTTCCTATTCATTTGTGAGTCAAACTATCTGTTGAATAGTGTCCAAAGACATAAGAAGCACATGTAACCTATGCTAGTGTTATAGGTAGCATGATGTATTCTATGGTCTGTACTCAACCACCCATGCAGTGGGAGTATTGAGCAGGTACATGTTGACACCTATAAAATAGCATTGGACCATAATCAAGAGAGCATTCATGTATATGCAAGGAACTACATATTATGCAATTTGTTATGGAGGAGAACCCAAGAATTATAAGGAAATCAATGTACATGGATTTGTTGATTCCGATTGAGATAGAGATATCGATGCTAGATGATAGACCAATGGATATGTGTTCAAGTTATTCAACGAAGCAATCAATTGGATGAGTAGGAGGCAGTCAGTCGTTGCACTATCTACTATTGAGGTTGAATACATGGCAACTACTCATGCACGTAAGGAGGTTGTTTGATTGTAGAGATTATGTTCATATGTTGGGTTGGTCATCATGTTGTTATGTTGGATTGTGAAAGTGAGAGTGCAATATTCCTAGCGAAAAACCCAACATATCATTCGAAAACGAAGCACATTGATCCACAATACCATTTTGTAATAGAAATGGTGGAGAACTAAAAGGTGTTACTAGAAAAAGTAGACACAATGAAGAATGTTGCTGACTCATTGACCAAGTTAGTAAGCACATAGAAGTTTTCTTGGTGTAGGGAAACGATGGGCTTGTTAGCCCTGCTTAAGTGAACTGAAGTTTTGAGTCTCTTGTTTATGCAAAGAAGACAACAAGTGGGAGAATGACGAGAATGTTATATTCTTTACATGTAAATTAGTTGGTAAAATCGATAGTCAACTGGAGTTGGAGTCGAAAAACAATGGAGATCTAGTTGATTGGCCAACCAAAATAGTAATTTGGTCGAAGGCAAACACTGGTCGATGGGAAGTTGACGGAACAACTAGAAACTCGACGGGAAATTGACAAAAGTTGACCCAATCAAGTCGACTATAAGTGAATAATTGTAAGTGGTTAGGAAGTTATGGATTGTCATTAATGAGCAGTTGGTTGCATTGCATCTATAAATAAGATGTAATGGCTATGCAAATTGCAAGTGAGTGAAGTATGATGATCATGTAATGAAGTGTGATTTGTGGTCTAGCAAATCATGGTTGTAACACCTATTATGAACGTTTGATTAATATATGAGTGGTAAGCTCACTGGTTTGTTAGTTTTTCCCTAGGTGAGGGGTTTCTAGGGTAATTTATGTGTAATCTGTTGATGTATAATTGTATTTAATTGTATGAAACAGTTTGCAAACCTATTGTGATATACTTGCTCATTAATGGAAATACATAACATCCTAACAACTTTTAGTTATTACAACTAACTTGACTAGGTCAACTTTGGTTGATTTCCCATTGAGCTTTTGGTTATTCCATTAAATTCCCATTCACCAGTCGCTTTTCATCTACCAAACAACTATTCCGGTGAGCTAGTCAACTAGATCCCCACCATCTATTGACTCCAACTCTAGTCGACTTATACCAGTCAACTATCGACTTTATGAGTCGATTTACATGTAAATAATATTATATTCCCAACATGCGAGCAATGATTTAAGAGAAGTGGCTGAAGGATCAAGGATGGGAGGTAAAGTGTCAAGTGCTCTTAATGTTATTTTTATAGCATTAATTCCAAAAAAATCAAATCCAAGTTCATGTAATGATTTTAGGTCTATATTATTATGCAACATGGTTTATAAGGTAATAGCTAAAGTGATAGTGAACATAATTAAGAGTGCTCTTTCTATTCACATCTTGAAGGAACAATCTAGTTTTGTACATAATAGTCAGATTATGGATGCCATAGGTGTGGCACTGGAGAGAATGCATTCTATAAAAATCCATAAACTGGTTGTCGTGATATTAAAGTTGGACCTGGTGAAAGCACATGATATGGTAGATTGGTCCTTTTTAAGGCTAATTTTACTATAGATTGGGGTATGCTTGGAAGCTACTAATTGGATCATGGGGTGTGTTAACTTATCCAACTATGCAGTCTTAGTCAATGGCAATCCCTCCAAATTTTTAAAAGTTCTAGGGGGTTATGAAAAGGATGTTCTCTATCCCCTCTATTGTTTCTATTGGTAGTGGAAGGTCTCCATCATCTTATTATCATAGTAAAGGAGGAAGGAATACTTTTGGGGTAAAAGTTTCATCTCATAACATTTAAGTCATCCTCTTTTAATTGATGTTGTTCTCATTTTTGGTAATGGCACTATACATTAATGGACTGAATACCAAGATATGCTTAGCATATTTTTTCAAGCTTTAGGTATGGATGTTAGTATTCATAAATCTCTTTTGCTACATAATGGGATAGATGATGAGATAGCTAGTCAATTTCAACAATTACTTTAGTTTCATGTGGTGAATCTAGAAGTAAGGATGAGGTACTTGGGGCATTTTCTTAAACCAAATTATTATAGAAAAATTGATGAGATGTGGTTAATTAAGAAAGTAGAGAAAATAATTGATCATGGTGTCACACGTGGTTATCCTTAGGCTTGCAGACTCATTCTAGTTAAATATGTTCTAGAGAGTATACTGGTTTACTGGCTTTCCTTAGTGAAAATTCTTAAATTATTATGGAGAAGATTAGGAAAAAGTGCTTCAAATTTCGATGGGAAGGCAGTAAGGAAAAGGGAAGCTTTCATTTGGTAAATTGGGATTTCTTGGTTAGACCGAAATTTTTTGGAGGGTGGGGTTTGAAAAAACTCATTCGTTTTGGTAAAACTCTTGCAACCAACAGCTTGTGGAGATGCTTATATGGTTTTGGTTTATGGAGTGTGGTAACTAAGGATAAATATCTAAAAATACTCATGTAGAAGGTTGGATACATATGGAACCTAAAAGAGTCTCAAATGTGTCTATTTTTTGGAATGGTTTAGTAAAGGCATTTCTAATCATTGCAAAATGGTTGGCTTGGAAAATTGTAAAGGGCAATAAGGTTTTGTTAGTTGTTGATCCCTGGTTGGGAGGAGATACTTGTTATATATATATATATATATTGTAATCTTATAAAGGTCTTAAGAAATCAAGGTCTTTATACCTTGTCTCAAGTTGGAGTTCCTTGTGAAAATGCACAAGCTTGGATGAAGTTGCAGGTTTAGGCTTGATGGGTGATTTAACAGAGGAATGGAATTATTTCACTCAAGGTTTGACTCACTATGGGTTTTTTTTATCCATTGATAAGGATTATCTGATGTGAAGTTGGAATGCATGTGATGGTCGGATAACTGCAAAGCTAGCCTATGAAGTAATTATTTCTTCAAATTCAGATTTAGACATTACGTGGTGGTCTTCAATTTTCTGGAAATGGAACTGTCCATTTTTGCAAAAGCTTTTTATTTGGCTATTTTTAGTTAATAAGATATTAACTTGGGACAACTTTTCAAACATAGGTGGTCAAGGTCCAAATGTATGTATTTTGTGCTTACAAGAAGGTGATATAGTCAATAATTTATTGGTTCATTGTTGTTTTATTAAGCAAGTGTGGAGGGATATTAAATCAAACTTCAAGTTTCGTAGGCATTGTATAACTATGTCTTATAAGAACAACTGGGAATCATGGCTAAATCCTCACTCTAACAGTTCATCTAATGATCCATCATGTTATGTTTGATGTAAAATATGGTTGCATATAAACACGATTTTATTTGAAGGAACGAAATCAAATGTTCAGTTGGTGGTCCAAAGAGTTATAGGTTTATTCAAGGAATTTTTTGTTGATGAGGCAGTTCAAAAGTAGAGGACATTTAATCCCCTAGATATGAATTTAAGTTTTCCATTGGGAAATTTTGATGGGGCTTGTCAAGGCTTAGAGGGCTCCTATGGAGTTGGGATGTGCTTACATATGTTGATAGTCATATTTTTCATCTCAAGTTAGGTGGTGGTTGTGGAACTAATACTAGAGATGAACTTATTTCTTTTGTAGGGTCTTCTTTATTTTTGTTTTTGAAAATGTGTGCTTCACTTAATGGTTATTGGTGATTCCAAAATTATCATATATTAGGTGAGTGGAAGGATAGGTCTTAATGTCCACAATTTGGGTTGTGGTAGCAATATAATATATGTGCTTTACAAGAAGCTTTTAATGATATTCAATTTTCTCATGTCTACATGGAATTTAATTCCCAAGCTGATAGTCTTTCAAAGGATTCTCTTTCACTAGTTGAAGGTTCCCTTTGTTTTGAAGAATTTCATCGTGGTTTGGTGGTTTCCAGAGGTTCTTTTTCAAGATTTTAGATAGATCTTAGGACTGATAGGGTCTTAGATAATTCCATTGAGCGAGGTAACTACTTTTTTTTTTCGACCTTTGTCTCGACCAGGACATCGTTTGAAGAAAGGCATTGCTTTTTTATTTATTTTTCCCTTCACAACCTGCATGCAAATGGTTGTAATTAACATAAAACTAACAACTCAATAAAGCTGAAATAGATATCAACATCCCGTTTTCTACTTTAATGGAGACTTGCCATCCATAATTTTCACGACTATTGTTTATCTCCTTTCAACATTTTATTTTCTACTTTTTTCTTGTATTTCTTGGCCAAACTGTCCCACGTATAGGGTAGTTTAATATATGAGTGGGGACAAAATTTATTCAACAAATGATGATTCATTTGTTTTCAACTTTGATCAAATTTTTTCGATGATTCATTTTTTTCAACTTTGATCAAATTTTTTCTTCTTTGTGCGAGTAGGATAATAGAGTTGTCTTCGAGAGTTATTCTAAACTTTGGCAGTGAAGTAGATCCCCTTTACCCTCAACTTGTTGGGAAAGGGTTCTGTTATATTGTGTAGGTGTCAATTGTCACTAAAATTGATTTGTCATTGGTGTGGTAGATGCCATTGCTCATATGGAGGAGGTAGTCATGGAGGGATTTCAACAAGGGCCTATGTAGCAAAAAATAGTTGCCATTGACCACAAACTCAACTCTGAAGTGCTCTACCATGAATTGAATTATATCTTCCATAAAGCAGGTAGGCTGACACATGCATACCATATTAGTTTTATAACGTCACACTTAGATGCTTTACATAAAGATTGAAAAAAATGTAGGTTTTATATCCAAAAAAGAAAAGTAAACATGCATAGTGTGCATTATAATATTGGGTTAACATGTAGTAATATGTGCATTATCATGCCAATGTAATGTGCATTATAAATTGTAGAATTACATTGACACAAGAAGCATCATAGCATCGACAAAACATGTTAATTTAACACCAACATAACAAATTATTTGTAGATCTTCCATTTAAAAAAAATCTTAAGGAAAAAAAACTATTTAGAATCTCTCTAAAAACAAAAGATTTATAATAATTTAAAGATTTGGAAGTTTCCCTATGAAGATAGAAACATATCAATAAAGCAAACTTGCCAATTGGGTTCATTTAAAACAAGGGGAACATATTGCTCTATAAAACTGGCATGATAATCATGACATGTCTAACAAGAAGAAAACAAACCTAATAGGTAGACCAACAAGAATTATAGCAAAACAAACCTAATAGGCAAACCAGCAGGAATTATCACAAAACAAAGAACATTTTACATTTTTATTTTGTACCTAGAGCACAATTATTATTAGAGCTGAGCATTGAAGCAAAACCCAAGTGTACCACTAGTTCATAGAGCCAAATTGGAGAGCCGAACCAATTGAGCTTGCATACCTTCATTCAAGTCAACCTCCACACATGATGTGAGCTTGCAAACTTTCATTTGAATCAACTAGTTAAGATTGCAAATAGAGCCAAACTTGTAGAGTCAAATGATGCAGGGTGGTTGAAATATATGTGGGAGGGGAGGGAAGGGGATGGAAACTTAGGTTGTAGTCTTGCAAACTAGAGTCAAGCTCACAATGCAGAACTTGTGAGCTAGTGGTGCTAGTGTTCTAGGTAGGCAGTCTAGCGGGGGATGAAGTCAAGGTTGCTGACTAGAGCCAAACTTGTAGAGCTAAAAAAAACAAGGTGCTAAAAATTATGTAGAAAGGGAGGGGACAAAAGTTGAGGTTATAAATTAGAGTTGAGCTCATAGCTCGAATAAAGTGAGAGCCAAATGAAAGCCAAAGTTGTAGAGTCAAGCAAAAGTGCAACTAAAGTTGAGCTCACTAAGTTAGTGGAATGGATGAGGCAAATAATGAGGACAAAAGCAAAGGTTGTAGAGGACATACTAGAGGCAAACTCATAAAGAGGGTTATGTAGAAGGGGAGGGGAATTCAAAATAAGCGAGATGCATTGAATATTGATATCATGGTGAGTAATGCGACGATGAAGATGTGATTGGAGTTATAGGTGGGTAAGATGACTCTATTGACATATACCATCCCTTGAAATGATGATGAGTGTGAAACTTGTCATGGAAAATAGTCTATCAATAGGAATTTGATAAGTCGTCCAGAGAAAAGTCACACGAATGATCACTTAAGGGGATGCAAGGGGCATCTTGGCAAGTCCCGACGTGGTGCGAGCAAGGTGGGCACCAAGTGGGACCTAGCACCCGGAGGGGACAAGGGCTATCCTCAACGGGCGAAAAAAGAAAAACACACTAGGTATACATTTATTATTTGTTTGATTTAATTGAACAAGCGGCATACCACAAGAAGGCCATACCATGATGCGGACAACAAATGGCATGGTAATTGGGCCGTCAGCGATCGAAGTTCCACGCGAATTTGTATCTAAAGGGCAGTTGCAGAGTAAGAATTCTTGACCTTGTTATATTCATTGGACGAAATGATGAAATTGATGTACTTCTTTTACTCTCATATTTGTTTACGGACTTCCTTTCGCTTCATGCATTTTCCTTCCAGTTTTTGCCTCTGGTTTTTTTTTCAAAGGACTGTTATTTAGTCCTGCAGGATTTGGCCATCACAACTTTTTGGAAAGCAGTTTATTGGGCTGCTCTGGTAATTGTAAATTTAAAAGCCAGTATTTATTTGATGTGGAGAATTGAGATTTTCATGTGAAGGGCATTGAGACGTTCGTTCAAGTTTAATGTCTTACGAAACTCATTGAACTGGGATATAACAGTACGGTTCGATCATTAATATTGTCGCTACGTTTCCCTTAGATGGTTTTTCTACACATCGATTACTTGTCCGTCTAACCAGTATTTGGACTTTTCTAAATTCCAGCAGTTGAGTAGGTTTCACTGGTCTGTGTTTTAGGGTTTCAAGGAGTTCAGATGGGTTTTGTGGCACTGTGGAATCCTATAATTAATTTTGATATGCCCGAGGGAGTTCAGATGGGTTTTGTTAGGGTTTCATGGCCCCAGATGAGTTTCGTAATGATCAATTTGCTCAACAGTTTTTAAGAATTTAGGCAGCAGGATTTTTGATTCAATGGCATTGTATCCTCGCTTGACTGTTGTGGAAATTGGGTGCAAATGAACAGTATTAGGACTCTATTTGCTATGAAGGGTGCACGACCCTGGAATGCTATGGACCCTCTCTCCTCCCTTTCCAGTGACGAAGATGAGGATTCTTCTGGTTCGGATTCAGAGCAGGATGGCAAAGCAGAAGGAAATAAGAAGATGCAGAAAGCAAGTGGGCAAACAACTCAAGGAGCAAATTTAATTGCTGGTATGTTTATCAATATCCTTTATTGCATCTTCGCTTATATTCCAACTGTGAAACGAAAGAAAGCAACAGCAAGAGCCTTCAGAATTTGCTGAGACCTTGGATTCCCTTTCTTGGGTCGTCATAGGTGCCAGAGACTGTTACCCTCGAAAGTGAAACAATGCAATGTGATTTGATGTCGTAGCCATTGTTTTCAGTTGCTACTAAACAACCACTTGATTCAAAACCATTTCTTGACCTCCTATAGATATTTATTATGCTTAGATGCTGCAGGTTTGAGAAAAAAGGTCACATACATAGCATGCTCAGAAGAATTACTCTGTATTTTGCAACTATGCATAATATTCACATACATTCATTAAATTCCTATATCTATCCAACACACTTTGATTCAGTTCAGATTTTGTCGAACAAGATAACCGGTTATTTTAACATTATTAGTACCCTAATACCATTGTTTTTCTTATTTGGTCTCTTTGCAGAGTGGGAGTATCGAATTACCTTCTTGTTGAAATTGTGCATCAATTAGTTTTTAAAGGCAGTGCCAAACCTTACACTCTACAGGGTCTTGTCTGTTTCAGGGAAACATGAAGGAGAGGGAAGAAAATCCACTATAAACTATGAAGCATTAAGTAGGCATGGATACTATGGCGGGCCTTCGGTTTTGAAAGTTCCTCCTCCACGGGCAAAGGAACCTGTAGAACAAGATTGGTCCTGGTCTGGAGGAAAACGAAAAGGTGATAATGAAAAGAATCATGAAGAAGAATCCTATGAAGAACGGGAACAAACTCGTCATGCTGTTACAGAGGGTGCAGCGTTGGTAGGTTTCATCTCTGTCAGAGCTTATTATAATTACTGATTTATTGATGCAAATTCTTGGAGTGTTTTTTATGCCTATGATTTATAGGCAGATATCTTGTCTATGTGTGAAAAGATAACATCAAACTAAAATATAAATTTTAAGACCTACTAGCATAACTATATCAAAGACATGAAAACATGCAGTTATAAGTTATGACTAATAGCTTTCTTCCTATAAGAAAGATAATATTTATTATAACTCATGTTTGCTAAATTACCTTATTCCTGTAAGAAGGATTTTATTAATTATAACTCATGTTTGCTAAATTTTTCGTTTTCCAAATAAATATTTTATTGGCACCTGTTAAATAAAAATAGCCGATCACTGTACATTTGTCAGGAACCTAGTCTGTCAGCCTTGGTTTAGCAGCAAGTTGCAGAGTGTTGTAGGTCCTTAGAATGTGTACTGTCTCCAGCTTACAAGAAACACTATTATCGTGCTCTGAAGGGAATAAATAAAATTGGAATACCCATATTTGGTTTAGATGGGCTATAGTCATAGACTAAGGGTGATTTATAGACCGGATAGCGGCCTTAGTTAAGGATATCTTTGTTAGTATTTAAAAAAATGGCTAGGGTTATGTTCCCAGAAATATGGCTGCAGCCATACCTGATTTGTGCCCATTACAGTTCAATTTCCTTTTGCTCTTGATATCCAAAATATTTTTTCCCCATCTGCAAGTGGGATATGGGAACGGTTCAGGGGTTTACAATGGCAGACAAAAACAATACATTAAAGAATATTTGCCCCCATCCTAGATCTAGTCATGTTCTTGAAGTGAGTTTGGGGTATTTTTGGACTTTCTACTAGTTGCCCATGTCCATTCTTTGCAGTTTTCCTGGAACTGAGTGGCTGGCATATGTGTGGTGGCAGATTTTGCTTCAACCCCTGTAGAGTTGCCCTCTCTAGGATCCACAAATCTGCTTGCTGATTCCAATTTTGCCGAGTCCTTTTTTGCTATAGCTTTCATGTCATCGACATGAGTCACAATGTTAGAGTTTCCTACATCTATCGGTAGGGTGGGTGTAGGCACTCTGGATCCTCGTCGCCCCGACAAAGCTTTGATGATTGTCGTGCTGGGTCTTGTAGAGGATCAAAGGGATTTATAGATTTGATTCCATCACCATCTTGCTTTGGCTTTGGAGACTCTTGCTTTAGCGAGAGGGGTTCTTTCTTAGCTATGGGTTAGTCGAACGAGCTTTCCAAAGGAGTGACTACTTTAGGGTCAAGACACTCTTCTAGGGGATGATTCTTCCCTATTGGCTGGTACTATATTGTAGCACTTTTTCATTATGTGGGCTACTTGCAACTTTGGCTTTTGACTTGAGACTCGAGAGAGCCATTGGTGTTACAAACCTCGTGTTAAAGATAGTGTAGCTGCGAGACCCATTCTCAGGGAGGATGGTACCCTAGTCAATTAACTAGGGTAGAGTAAGACCTTAGAAGGTACGCTAGGGCCTCCAGTAGTCTTTTGGGGTTTTTGGTCTGGGACGAAGTAGGTTGATGCCATGGCAAAGTCCCTAACATATGGTTAGGGCCCCTATATGTCTCTAGGGTATTTTGGTATGGGACCAGACAGCTTCTTGGACACGATGTCCAAGCAGATCTTGCAGGTTGAGACAGGGACTTCATGGTCTGGGACAAGGCAGATTCTTGGTCTGGGATCAAGCAATTCTTGCAGGTACATTCCTGGTCAGTTAACCAGGTGGATCTTGGTCAAGTTGACCAAGATGATGATGTATGATGTCCTCCCTCCTAATTGGTTATTGCTAGGTTGTTTCTCAAGGGACTGGCCACCCCTTGATGATGTCACTAGCACCTAACCCTTAGGAGTAGTATTGAGGACTAGAGGATCACATCATCATTTTGGATCTTCTCCTTATACAATGATGATAAAATATATATGGAGCGCATGTGACAATATACCTTGAGGGAGAAAAGATTAAAATCCTTGGTCATGGTGGTCCTATGGGTAAAAGGGGTTGTTTGTCCACCTTTATGGTACGCCTTGTTCTTGCAGGTATGAGGGTTGTCTTACCTTCTTTTTATGACCCCTTTGGTTGACTTATGATCCTTTATCTTACTTGGTCCTAGCACTCTTATTACGTGTAACTTTAGCATGATGACTTTAATTTTATGGTTTTTATTTTTGGACCATTGGTACCCTATCCTAAGTCAACTTAACTTTATGGTTTTTATTTTGTAAGACCATTGGACCATTGGTACCCNTTTGTAAGACCAATGGACCATTGGTACCCTATCCTAAGTCAACTTGACCTAATGGTTTTTATTTTGTAAGACCTTTGGACCATTGGTACCCTATCCTAAGTTCACTTAACTTTATTTTATGTTTGACCATCTTAAAACCTAGGGTTTCCTAAGTGACCTTTCTAAAAGGCTTGTCAAGATTATAAGTGAATTCCACTCCTCCATTCCAAAAGTTTGCCTTAATAGAGAGAAGTTTAGATCTGATTCTTTGCTTTAAGGTTCGCTGTTGCTTGTTTTGTGCTAAGGCTTGCCACTGCTTGATGTCTTGGGTTCTTGTTACTCTTGGAGTGAGGCCATGACCTGTGTGTGCCCTTTAGGGCTGAACCATGACTTTACCGCTGCTTTTTGGCTGGGCCGTGACTTGATCCGTGGTTTGTGTATCTTGCTGGACTGTGACCTGCCTGATCCGTGGACTGTGTATCCTATTGGGTTGTGACCTTATCTGTGGACTGTGTATTATGTTAGACCGTGACCTTATGTACCTGATTCGTGGACTGTGTGTCTTTCCAAAACTTAGTTGTGACCTATGTTGCAGGAAACTTGGGCCCCCCCACGTTTCCAGCTCGTTTCCTGACGGAAACTTGGAAACCCGTATCGTACAGTTGGGTAACCCATTTCCAATTGATGGGGACCGTTTCGTGTGTTGGAAACTCGTTTACAAATCGAATTTCACTAAAATCCCGCGTTTCCTTCCACAGTCCACTTAAAACACTTGTTTTTTTAATTTTTTGGGTTTTTACCTTTTTCGGCTACGGTTTTAGAGGCTTACGAAATGTTCTTTATGCCTTGGGTTTGTTATAAAATAACACCCATGCCTCCTTTTTGCCATCATGGCTTATCCCCAACGCTCATTGGCAGCTCACGGTCCATTGGCATAACTAACGGTGCATTGGCATAGCTCAAGGCATACGGTTCATCATCACGGATCTTTGACTTTAGTGTATACATTATCTTGGGCAGGACGACTCATCCTCATGGCTCTTTGGCAGCCCACGCCTCCATTTCTAGCCCATGGTGGTGGTGCAAAGGTCACGGTGGAGGCTCAAGAAGTGGACACAGTGTTGGCAGCTGGTTGGGTTGCTGAATATTGACAATGTGGTCACGGTGGTGCCATTTTGTTTTGCAGATTGGCGGAGGATGAAGATGAGCCAGAGCATGATGACTATTAGTCTTCGGGCTTCAGCTCATGTTTTCTTTATATTTTCATTGTTCATGTTGATGTAGTATTGTACTTGTAGCCTTATATATAAA
>LPNX010341369.1:92794-131453 GCA_001517045.1 Pseudotsuga menziesii
TTCCAACGCGCCCCCGTTTCGAAAACTCGTCCCCGTTTCCCCATTTTGTGCAAGTTAGGTTGTGACTGTGGGTTGTCTCTATTACTGTTTTGTGACTATGTTTGTATTCCCTTTAGACTGGCCATGATTGTTTCAAAACCCCCTTGGGCTGGCCATGACTGAGACTGTTTTCTCCTAGCAGACCGTGGTTGTTTTGATTACCTTTGGGCTGATTTATGATTGTGTTGTCTCCTCTCTGCTGGGATGTGACTTGTTAGAAGCTTCTAGGGCTAATTCGTGACTGAGTTATCTTCTCCTAGTTGGGCTGTGACTGTGTATGCCCTTTAGGGAGGGACTGTCACTTTATTTGCAATTGTATGTATTTACCTACTGCACTCTCTCTCTCTCAAGGTATGTCATTCGTTCCTTTTGGCAGCTTGTCCTTACAGTGATAAGCGTTGATTCCAAAAATGTCTGAGTATAAGGCAAATCCAAACCAGATCTCAACTAACTTTTATTACTTGCTGTTCATTAGTCTGTACTATTGTTGTTATATATTTTGTTTATAAGCTTTTGTCTTAATACTGTTGCTACTGTCTTTTGCATCTCAAGGACCAACTTTAGCACAGGGACCATTGAGGAGTGCTAAAGTTGAAAGAGATGAAAATTATGTTCGAATTTGTCTTATTGTTGTACTGGTTTCAATTTAGCACTATGTTGGAATTTTATTTAGTGTTACTACTGTATTGTTTTGCATCTTGAAATTTATCTTATGTTACTACTGTAGTACCTTTACTTCGTTTAAGTAATTGATTAAATTGGTGTGCAAAGTTGTTATTAAAAAAAACCCTGATCTAACCCAAAACTTTAACACCTTGAGTTAACGAGTGACTTGTATAACCTACTTCAAAACTTACCCTACACCTAAATGTAGTTTTTTCGTAGTCAAGTTTTTGATTCTGAACTTAATCCTTCGCTACTAGTTAGATCTCATCTGATAGGTCTTTGGAAAAGTCCATGTCAACACATATATTAACATAGGTAGTTAGTGATGTGCCTTTTTTTTGTTTTCTTGTAGTGAAAGTGAAATTTACCAATACCATTCTCGATTTCACTCAAGGCTTTGTATGACTAGAATTGGAGAGAGAGATTGCCATTGGTTAGCTGTATTGAAACTAGGCATTGAAAGAACATTTGGAGAAGGATTGAAGGTCGGAAACCATGGTTTCATGCACATGCCAACTCACCCCGAAACCAATGACTTGAGTTCACAACAAGTTTCTTATATGAGTTAGAGATGAATTTCACTATAAAGAAACCCTTTTCACAAAGGTAGATAGAAGCTTCCTCTTGGAGCAAAGGTTTCTAGGTGTGAGAAATTCATTGATGTAGATTAACAAGTCGAGGCTAGAATTAGTTCAATTGATAGATCAAACCATGTTTGAAGATAAAAATCCATTTGCTTAAGGGCTTCATTGTCCATAGGAATAAAGGGGATGAACATTGTCTTTTCCATACTATGACCTTGAAATGAGTGGACTAAAGATTGACTACCCACCAAATTGGAAGTAGTGAAGGCATCCTTGAAGTCTTTCCAAGGGCAAACAAGAGCTTCCCCAAGAGGGGATCTTAACTTAGGAATATAGCATGTGAGAAATGAGAATAATGTTGTTGGACAGGAGGAATCATTAAGGAGTGTAGGGATTTATTGTACTAGACATGGTAAAATTTTGGAAATTGCTTTGCAGCTAGGGCTTAATCCTAGCTGCGCGATCCCTAGTTGTTAGGGCTTAGCCCTAGCTGTGCAAGGGATTGCTTTTCTTTTGAACCCAAAAATCCATTTGCTTGTCCATATTTGTTAGGGAGAGAAGGTCCGGTTGAAATAAGGGAACTTGATGGGGATGACTTTGACTTTTGCAAAGGCCAAGCAAGAAAGTTAGTAGCATCGGTAAGAGTGGCAATATCCCTCTTGGGTAAATATGACATGGTGAAGTAGTAGGATCATTCTCATTATCATCATCCAACACTGAAAACTCTGAGCAAAATATGTCATCAATGAATTGGATATCATTAGAAGGAGAGGGATCACCATTGGTAGAGGGCTCATCATTATGTGTGCATCTAGAGAGGCCCATCACTATGTTGTGCATCTGGAGAGGCCCTAACACTATGCTGCATATCTAGAAAGAGCTCATCGATAGACTACTCATTAAAAGAAGACTCATCATTGGACTGCTCATCAAAAGAAGGATCATCAGTAGGGTGCATATCCATGTCAGAAGAGGAAAGGCTAGAAGAGACCTCCATAATAAGAGAGGACCCTGTTGAGCAAGTAGGCTCATAAGTCCTCGAAGATTGTCTAAAAGATCTTAAAAAGGTACCCATGGGTGCACCAAGACTCGATGAAGATTTGGTAAGATCTACTCCACCGTGTTGAGAGTCATGAACAAGTAACTCTACAAAAGAAGAAGCATGCTTTGTGGAGACATGTTGATAATCATCATTGGAAAGAAGTGATGGAAGAGATCTTGGCAGACTATGAGGAATAGGTTCATCAAAGATAGCTCATCATGCTTAGTCATATGGTGAGTGATGGGGTCTTAAAGATGATAACGCCTCTTGAAAAGACTCACTAGAGCCAATCTTAGTTTGGTGAGGAGTATATTGGATAGGTGATATAACGTGCCTTCCATGAGGTGGGTGGACCCATGCATGTGATCCAAACATCTTGAATGTGAAATATAGAAGTGATCATAATGAGTCACAATGAGTCACATTGAAGATACCATGAGTTGGTGTGCAAGTGATGATAAATGCTACACAAACAACTTCTCCCTAGAAGAAAAGCTTTGTGTTTTAACTTTTAAGAGTGAAGCATACAACTGGCCATTTCCATGATAGCCCTATTTTTCTACTCAACCGCACCATCTTGTTGAGGAGTATACAAAGAGTCTATTGCCAAGATATGCCAAGAAAGCAAAGCAATCGATGGAAGGCGTTATCAATGTACTCTCCTCATTAGAGAGGAGATACCTGAACCTTTGCTTAAATTGAGCTTCAACAAGCTTTTTGAAATCCTAGAATTTGGATAGCACCTCATCCTTGGATTTATTGGTGTAGACCCATAGAAGCCGAGAAAAATCATCAATAAAGGTGAGGAAGTACTTAGCTCCCCCAAGAAAAGAAGTGGCCATAGGACCAAAAATATCACTTTGTAATAACCTAAGGCGTTTAGACGACCATCATGAGTTGTCATTTGGAAAGAACTCTTGGTGATGCTAATTAATCACACATCCCTTGCAAACATCGCTAGGGGCGTTGATCTGTGGATGGTCTTTAGCAATGCGAAGACGACTTTTGTGTCAAGGCTCCATAGTTAGTGTGACCAAGATGAAAGTACCATAGCTTACTATCATCATTTGCATTTCCCACCATTTCAATGAATTTATTTGAAGCTAGAGGCGAAGAAGACTTTCCCAACTTGTATAGATGTTTGGATTCATCACAATATCTAGAGGCAACAAGTTTGAATTGTAACGGTAAAAAATCCGTTTACTGGAACTTCTTGAACTTCCACTTCCAAAAATACAAATAATCCATGAATAGATATAAAAGTTGATAAAATATGATATGATGATTACAATGAGGGTTTAGCTGGTATAAATTGTCTTACATGGTGACTATTTACCAAAGGGATGTGTTCCTTAATTAACTATAATTAATGTTATGCTATTTTATTATAATATTATCATTGTATTTTGTTATTATTATTATGATTGCCATTTTATTATATATATTGTATTATGTTATATTTTTTTATATAACATTCCTTCCCCTTAAGGGAAGCTTTGTCCTCAAAGCTTATTGAGGATAAGGCTTATGTCTGATTTCTTACTTGTAATGTCATCTCTCGATCTTTTGTGTTAGTAACTACGACACTTGACGAAACGAAACGATATGAGTTACGAATTCCTAAGAAATAATGTCGCATTGTTTGTGAAGTGATTGCTTTGTTGGATGTAACTTCTTGTTTTTTGCTTAGTTTGTAGATTTTGTGTTCTTTCTTTTCTGAAATCAAAACTCCTCTGTTTATGTTCATTTTGACCCTGTTGTTGGTCAAAATGATTTTCTTAATTTGGGTGTCGATAAGGAATTTTTGTTGTTTGTTTTTTTACTAGATTGGCTTCTTTTTGAACTGTGACGAGGACTGGATTTGTATTTGCTTCTTTTTTCAATGAATCTTTATCATTCTTAAGGTTATAGATCATTTTTTTGTGTAATTTCTCATCATCTTTAAGCTTTTGAATCTGATCCATTAGATTTTGTTTATGCTTTGTAAGGTGACCATTCTCTTCGATATTTCCTAATAGTTTATTTTGAAGATCTTGATTCTCTGATTCTAGCTTTTGATTGAATTCTGCTTTATCCTTTGCCTTCTTGATTTGAAGAAGCAATTTTTGATTATGGTCTTGTAGACGAGAGATCTCTTCTTCTTTGTCCATGGCAACTCTGTCGAATGCTTTCCGCATCCTCTGTATCGATTTTTGATTTTCTTGTGAAATCACCTTTCGAGATATTTTGGAGACTTCAGACGGCACAACTCCTGAACTTGACTTCATTCTAACATTTTGGAATGTGATTTTCTTCTTCTTATAGGAAAATGTCAGAAACTTCTTTTTGGCATTTAAGATGAAAGTCCCAAATGTTTTTATCCAAGGTAAACCCAAAATTATGTCACCATCAAAGCTCTATAAGGAACTAATAATGAATTTCAATGTGACCATATAATCTCCAACATTCAGTTGTAAGCCACTTATTTCAAAGTGTTTCTTGTCCCAAAAGTCTAGCCCTTCACCTATATTTGACTCAGGAATCACTAAATGTTTAGCGAAATTAGTAGTAATATAATTATTACTTTCAACAGGTGCAATAAAAATGGTGATATCCTTCCTTGCAAGTGTCCCTTTAATTCTAAATAGTATTGCAACATTTCTTTTTGAAGTGATAGGAAACTTTTCCTTCTTTTCAACACTAAATCCATATTCTTAATTTTTTTGAATTTTTTGTCCATATCGTTTTTTTGGTCCAATAATTATAATTACTATTATTAAAAGTAATAATAATATTATACCAATATAGAATCTACCAAACTTTGTAAACCAAATAATTAAATTTGATAAAAAATATGTACCAATAACCCAATAGTATATTTCTATATATAATAAATAAACTTTTGAAACTTCTCTCTTTGATTTTATTAAAGAGGTACTTTAAATCCCATGCTTTGGAAAAACCACGAGTGGTTTTATAAAACTGTGAATGGGTTTTACTTCTTTTTTGTCTTTTTTGTTCAAATGCTTTCCTTCTTCTCTTCTTTTTACTTTTTTTCTTTTCTTTTTCTTTATAACTTCTTTTCTTTTTTTCTTCTTTTTAATTTTTTTCTTGCTCTCTTTCTTTTCCTTCCCCTTTTTTAGGTCAAAGGCCCAATGATTCAAAAAGTCCGGGATGACGGCTAAAAGCCAAGATATGGCCAAAGGCCCGGAATCAAGCCCAAGAAGGGGCCTTGATACCATTGTCATGGTAAAAAATCCGTTTACTGGAACTTCTTGAACTTCCACTTTCGAAAATACAAATAATCCATTAATTAAAAGTTGATAAAATATGATATGATGATTACAATGAGGGTGTAGCCCGTATAAATAGGCTTACATGGTGACTATTCACCAAAGGGATATGTCCCTTAATTAACTATAATTAATGTTATGTTATTTTATTATTATATGATTATTGTATGTTGTTATTATTATTATGATTACTATTTTATTATATATATTGTATTATGTTACATTTTTTTATATAACAGCTCCCCAAGAAAAGAAGTGGTCATAGGACCAAAGATATCACTTTGTATTAACCCAAGGGGTGTAGAGGATCATCATGAGTTGTCCTTTGGAAAGGACTCTCGGTGATGCTTATTAATCACACATCCCTTGCAAACACCACTAGGAGTGTTGATCTGTGGAAGGCCTTTAGCAACGTGAAGACGACTCTTGTGTCAATGCTCCATAGTTGGTGTGACCGAGATGAAAGTGCCATAGCTTACTGTCATCATTTGCATTTCCCACCATTTCAATGAATTTATTTGAAGTTAGAGGCGAAGAAGACTTTCCTAACTTGTATAGATGTTTGGATTCATCACAATATCTAGAGGCAACACGTTTGAATTGTTATTGACATCTTTAGAACCCATCTATATGGCCAAAATTCCACCTTTTTATTGATGTGAATAATGTGGTAAATAGAGAAGATTGGGTCCACCGTCCCACTCTAGGAACATGGAGAACATCTTTCTATTGAGCATTGCCAATTGAAACAGTATAGCAACTAGAGACATTATGTTACCTGTTCACGTTTATGTTGGTTAACTAGTTCAAGTAATTCAATACAAAACCAATCGGTTTTGTATTGAATTGGTTTCTTGGTTCAGTCAAGGGATTGGTTCAAGGGTTTTATCTTTTGGATTGGTGTGTATTGGTCATTTCTGGTCTAGACTAGTGTGCCTTCATAACATTTGGTTTAGAAGTGTTCTAGGATATACTCCAATGATATATTTATACCTTAGGATTTTACTCTAGGGGGATTTAGGCTTGGTTAAAAGCCTCCATATCAATTTTGTGGTCAAGGTCATATTCATTTCTTCCAATTGCTTTAACCCAATAACTCCAACCCATTTGGGTCTTGCTCCATTATTTCATGGCAGGTGGTGCCTTTTCCTTTATTTCCTATCTCCAACCTATAAGAATTTTCTGAGAAAGGATTTAGTTTCATTTAGTATCACTTTGGGAGCAAGAAGAATAGAAGGAAAAGATGGATAACAGTGAAGATTGTGAATAATGCAAACCAATCTTTCTGCTAGAGAAAGATCTCCATTAGTCCATGGCCCCACTATACTTTTGATATTTTTCTATGGTGATGTGCCATTTGATTTGAGCATAGCTAGAGGCCTTGAGGGTATCGCCTAGGTATTTGGAAGAGAAGTCACCCTTTTTAAAGCCTAACATATTGATTATTCTTTGATTAATTCAAATATTTGTCTTTAAGAAGATTGTAGACTTTTTAGGGTCGATCTCAGCCAAACACTACTTCAAAGACTTCTAGAATCCTTTTAAAGGCTCTTGCTTCCTTTATATTGGTCCCATTGGCATAATATCATCCACGAATTGGGAATGAGAGATTGGTTGTAGACTTGAGACTATTTTTTCCCTTTAATTAGTCCCTCTTTAATTTTGCCCAAAGATATGCACAAAGATAACCTAAGAATAATTAACAAGAAAGGGGATAGTAGACATCCCTGTCTCAAACCTGAAGATGCCTTAAAAGAAGCAGAGGGGCCACCATTGATGAGCACTGTGAAGGAGGTTGTAGTGAAACAACCAGGCACCCATTTACTCCATCAATCTAGGAAACCAAATTTATAGGGCACCCCCTGAAGAAAATCCTACTTTTCTTTATCATAAGCATAGTTTTAAAAATTGGTTGAACCAGTTTCGGAACCGTCCGGTTCACTAGTTCGGTACCAAACCGGTTCGAACCGGCAGGTAAACCGGATCTGTGACTGGTTCGTTACCGAATCGGCCGGTCTGGTTCGGTCCGAACCGGTTTGATCGGCCGAGTTATGACCCAGACCGGCCGGTTTACAACCCAACAGTGCATGTATTTTTTTTTATTGTTTTGTTTTTTATTTTGAAGTTTACCTAACCTAATTCCTAACCTAAAGGCTAATACCCATCCAACCCAACCCAACTACAAGACATTCACTCACTCCCATGACCCACCTTTTGTTTTTTTTGTTTGAAGTTTGATGTTTGGAGGAGAGTCTGGAGTGGACTGTTGGCAGTTGCTACCGTGCACACAAGAAGGGTGCTACAGTGGCAGTTGGATACTCGAGACACACAAAAAGGGTGCTACCGTGCTGGCAAGTAGTGGAGGATTTATCATTTACTGCACAGTGCATAATCGTGGCCTGTGGGTAGTGGACTGTGGAGGATTTACTGTCTAGAAGGGCTTTGTTTAGACTTTAGAGTTATTCAATTCTTTTTGTGGACAGTGGAAAACCATCTAGGATGTGGAAAAATGCAAGCTTGAAGCAACTCCAGATCTGCCCATCCATTAAATTCATGCATGTAAATACTAAAGACTGTTTATCCATTTGAAGTTTGAAGCTTTGATTCTTGAACCAGATTTAAACTTTAAAGTATTCACTGTGGAGGTACCTGGTAGTTGTATTTAGTATTTACATCATTCACTTATCTCTTGGAATATCTTACTACTGTTACAAATTGCTATTGAAAACTGAAGTGACTATCCTACTGCTATTAATACTTATTACTCTCATACACAGTCTGAGTTTTGAAACCTATTCTCATACACAGCGTGGACTTGGCAAGTTGGAGAGCTAGAGTTGGCAAGTTAGTAGTGCACTCTTCAATATCAGAGGTAAGTTTATTAAAGTTTTATAAAAAAATTAAAATTTCTATTTATAGTTTACCAAATGCAAAAAAATTAACTTACAGTTTGCCCTCATAATATATAAAAAGACTTAAACAGTAATTTTATAATTTTATAATTTTGGTCATTGTTGTTTCAACTTTCAGCCTATCAGAAATGGCTCCAAAAACAAAAGATTCTGCATGCCCATGCAGATGTTGTTGACTGGGTGATATATTGCAAGTATTGCAAGAAGTTGATTAAGGGTGGGGGAATTTATAGGCTTAAACAACACTTGGCTGCCATCAAACGCCAAGTGAAGGCATGTGAAGCTCCACTAGATGTTATTGGACAGATTAGAGCTGATATGCAAGAACAACTTAAGAAGTTTGATGAGAGTAAGACTAGGCAAAGAGAGATAGAGGAAGAAGTAGGAAAGAAGAGGAGGCTTGCTAAAATGATGGGTGGGACCTATGCTCCTGGTTCAATTGAAGGGTCTTCATCTATCCCTTCTACCGATCTTAGGGATCCTTTTCAGTATGTTGCACCCTCCAAGACTACACAAGAGAAGGGTAAATAAAAAAAGAAGGGTGGCATTCAAAGCTATTTTACATCCTCTGCTAGTGCCAAGGCTTCTCAGTTGCCTCCAACACAAGTTCAACCCACCTTAGATGAGCACTGGAAGAAGAAATACAAAGAAGTTGCCTATGAGTACATAGCTAGATGGTGGTATGATGCTGATCTCCCCTTCAATGCTGCCCACTCTTCTTATTACCAACCTATGTGGGATGCTGTTATAGCTGCTGGTAAGGGCTTCAAAGGCCCTAGTATTCATGACTTGAGGGGATCTCTTTTGCAAAAAGAGATAGTGTCCATAGATGAATAGCTGAAGGATTTCAAACAGTCATGGGTCAGAATAGGATGCACAATCATGTTAGATGGATGGATCGATCCGAAGGGTCGTACTCTCATAAACTTTCTTGTCCCTTGCCCACGAGGAACCATGTTTTTGAGATCACGTGAAAGATGCAAATTTGTTATTTCGTCTTTTGGATGAGGTTGTTGAGGAGGTGGGGGCAGGTAATGTTGTACAAATCATCATAGATAATGCCTCTAACTATGTTCTTGCTGGTAAGATGTTAGAGGAAAAACATAAAACCATATTCTAGACTCCATGTGTGGCACATTGCATAGACCTCATGCTTGAGGACATATGCAAACCGGATTGGATCAAGGACACTATAGAGCATGCCAAAAGCATCACCAAATACATCTGCAACCACAGTTGGGTATTGAGCTTGATGAGGAGACACGCATAGGGCAGGGAGCTTGTTAGGGCTACAGTTATTAGATTTGCAACTCACATACTCACGTTGCAATCTCTCCTTTCAACTTGGAGAAAATGTTTTCGAGTGATGAATGGAATTCATCCCAATGGGCCCACAAACAAGATGGAAAAGACACCAAGAAAAGAATTAAAAGCTCTTTATTTTGGAAAAGACCAGCAGAGGTTGTGGCAATTATTGAGCCACTTGTTAAGGTGTTGCGGTTGGTTGATGAGGAAAAATTGGCCATGGGCTACATTTATGAAGCTATGGATCAAGTAAAGGAGTAGATAAAGGCAACATACAAACATAGAGTGGCCAAGTATGGGCCTATTTGGGAGATCATTGATAGGAGATGGAACAATCAACTCCATCGCCCTATACATGTTGCTGGGTATTTTCTTAACCCAAGGTATCAATATAGAGAGCATATTGATCCAGATCCGACTGGGGAGTTAGCGGATAGATTGTATTCTTGCCTTGAGCGCATGGTCCCAAATGAGGCGGACAAATTGGAGATACATTGACAGATCAACTCTTTCACCGCCGCCATAGGTACCTTTGCCAATAATGTGGCTAAGATTTCAAGAGAGGTGGACCAACCGGGTAAACATTTCCATTGTTTGATTAACTTTTGTTTTTAAAGTTTAAATTGCAATTCTTAAATTGTAAATAGTGAATACTAAATACTGCAATTCTTAGCCAAATTCACAATCGAATTTGTTGAATTAACTACCTTGACTCTTCACATTTGTAGCACAATGGTGGAAGGCATTTGGTAACCATACTAAACAATTGCAAAGGTTTGTAATTCAGGCCTGTGTCAAACCTACAGCTCTTCTGGGTGTGAGCGTAATTGGTCTTTGTTTGAGCAGATTCACACAAAGAAGAGAAACCGTTTAGAGCAGAAACGGTTAAACAATCTGGTCTTCGTGCAGTACAATCTCTGACTCAAATGCAACCAATTGATGAGCAAAAGACCTGATATGGATCCCATTATGTTGGATGATATAGATACAACCTCAAATTGGGTAGTGGAGACACAACCGCCAAAGTTTGGTGATGACATAGATGCTGAGCTGGAAGACTTGCTGGATGTTCCGTTGGATGCAGATCCTCTATTGTCGATGCCATCAGTTCATACCGGTGTAGATCCTGAGATAGTAGTGCCAGGCATGGTGGGCACTAGTCAATAATCACCTCGTACTTATAGTCGTCGACGATGTCGACATTTAGCCTGTACCGCTACTTCATTAGCAGATGACTTTGATCTTGAGGAGCTCGAGACTGAGCCAAATCATGATGCCTTTGCTAGTCCTTTTGGTTATTCTTCTAGTTCTAGCAGTGGTGCTGAGTTTGATGATGATCATTGATGATGTAGCATGTTTTTTGGACTCTACCGGCCATATAACCTTTACTATATAGGGCCTAGCTGCCTAAGCCTCATGGATTATGTATTTTGTTCTAGTTCCAGTATCCTAGATATGTTACATGTATTATCATTTATGTATTGCACAGAGTCCAGACTCTTGACTACAATACACTTTGTGCCATTTTGATATATTGACTCTTATATCATGTATTATAATCTTAAAAATGTTGTTTTTCTTTAAAATTTAAATATTTGGCGTATTTTTTAGCAAATTGATTCATTAAATTCAAATCGGCTGATTTATTACTGATTCATTACCATTTCCGATTTCGATTCCGAGTTGACCCTCGACCGATTCCGATTTTTAAAACTATGATCATAAGCCATTGCGACGCTGAGTTTGAGTAACATACCATCTTGTTTCTAGGATTTCAGATAGTGGATAAACTCGTGTTATGACCAAGCAATCAGAGATTTGGTGACTTGCCACAAATCCCCCTTGTTCTTCGAAAATTACTTGCATCAAATATTTCAACCTAGAAGCAAACATCTTAGTGATAATTTTGTAGATTGAATTACAAAGGGAAATAGTTCTAAAACTATCAAAAAATATAGAATTTTCTTTCATAGGAACAAGAGTGATTAAAGTGGAATGCATGGCCTTAAGCATAGTTCTAGATTCTTAAGATTCCTCCATCGAGTTTAGGAGGTCACTCTTGATAATGTCTCATATTAATTGAAAGAATTCCATTGAGAAACCATTGGGATTGGGATCCTTTCATTTTTTCATAAAAAAGACTAAGTCATGCAATTCTTGCTCACTAATTGGTTTCAACATTTCATCATTTGCTTACTAAGATACAAGTTGTGGAATAGAAAAAAGGATATGTTTCTTTTCAACAGTATTTTTATGACCTTGGTCTGATAGGAGGTTGTTGAAGAGGTCGACTGCCTTGGTGCATAGATTCACTTGCCCTTCCATTATGCTTCTTGAGTTGTCCATGATCATGGAGATATGATTAGTTGATTGTCTACTAAGGTTCCTTTATGGAAGAATCTAGAGTTCCTATCCCTTATTTATGCCATTGCATTTGAGATTTTTTGCTGCTAGGAAGTTCCTTCCTTGTAATTTTTTTTATAGATATGAACATAGTTTCTTTGTTGAGAAGCTCTTCTATTAATCCTGCTCTAAGTCACAGGGTTCGCCAAACCTAATCCTTGAGGTTCAAGGTTCGGCGAACCTCAAAAAAAATTTAAGGTTCGTTCAGGTTTGGGGAACCTAATGCCGAACCTAATCAAGACGAACCCGAACCTAATGGCGAACCTAAACGAGCCTAAACGAACCTAATTGATTTTCGAATTTTTAATTAAAAAAAACAAAATTTAAAAAAAAAAGGTATCTTACCCACCCTAGCACCCGATACCTAGCTTTATCTTTATCATGTATCTCTATGTTAATTTAAGTTGTCTATAAATGAAATGTTCTCTATAATTTGAAATAGTAGAAACATGCTCTTAGATGCATAAACTTATGAGCAGAGTTGTCATAAACAACAAGTATATATATATATATATATATTCGAACCTAATGTCGAACCTCATCCGAACCTCATCGAAAAATTCGAACCCGAACCGAACCTAATGCTTGCCGAACCCGAACCCAAACCGTGTGACTTAGATCCTGCTTCGTCAATGGCTGATTTGATATGACGTATTTGGTGCTCCGACAGTGCTTTCTCTTTGAAAATATTACCAAAGACATCTTTATTCTAGATATTAAGATTTGGTTCTCAAGTATTGAAATTTCCTGTGCAAGATAAACATTGTTGATTCTTCAACTTTATATTCATTCCGTCACTCATTGATTCGAGACATGAACTCACAATGGGATGACCACATCTGTTCAAACATGAGAGGAATACAAGTGGGCTTATCATCTTTGGTCATTTCCAAGAACATTGGCCAATGGACCGGTTTACAAGCTTCACCGAGTCAAATCACGCTCTCAAACTGTTTTTGGTCGGTTCCATACGAAATTGGTGGTTTCAACGTTGAACCGACCGATTCCATAGAAAATCGCCCGGTTTTCTCCAAACCGACCGGTTCAGTACAAAATTGGTTGGTTCTGTACAAAAACGCCAAGGGCCCCCAAAAAAAGCTAATTTCAAATTCTTCAATAAAATAAAAGATAGGGTCCACATGTGAGTTGTTTAATTGACCCACGACCCTTCTAATGTTATAAAAGGAGGCTCCCACCCTCCATATCAATCACATTTAATTTTGGATGGACTTGGGCCCTCTTCTACAGCAAGAGGATGTGAACATTGATGTTGTAGTTAGACAAGTACCTTTAGGCCTAGGGGAGTCAAGCCATGCTCATTTTGAGGATGTAGATGATGACTTTGAGCATGAGGACTCAGATAATTCTGATATATGATTAGAATCATTAGATTGTAGATTCTAGAGTCTAGACTGTAGTCATATGCTTATATTTTGACTTTAGAGGCCATTTATCACCTCTTTGTTGATGTACTTTTCTTTAGATATGTATTTGCAGTCGATACTATTTTGGTTTTATATGCTCTTACTTGTTATATACATGAGAAACTTTGCATATTTGTGTATAATGGTTTGAATTCACATGGATGCACATGGATATATATGTATTTTTGTTCAACCGGTTTTTTGATCTAGTTTGTTTCCCGGTTTTTGTCCGGTTTCAGTTCGGCTCCGGTTCCCAGGGTCGACCGGTTTGACCACCGGTTCGGTTATGATAACATTGGTTTGGATGGCACAATTTTTGAGATGAATTCTGGAAATTTTCAGCAGGTCATTCAGTGATTGTTTGGCACAAATTCCAAGGCGTTTTGATTGCGATAAGTACTGCTGTAAATTTGTTTAATTTGCTTGAAGAAATACAAATCTCTCTTTGAAAACAGGTTTTCCCTTCAGGGTTTTTCCTGGACCATTTTGGTCAAAATTATGAATCTAAATTTCATGTGTGTTGGCTGTTATAATTTTCTGAGTGTGAAAAAATTGGCTGCCATTTAAATTTCTGAGTTGTTTATGTTAAAAGAATTCCATGTGTTTCAAGCAAAAGTGATTTTTTTAAATTTTAATTGATTATGTATGCTGGGGTTTGGGCATTAAACTACATGCAATTAAACTAAACTTGAAACTGGGTTGGGGTTCCAAAATTTTCAGTCTTGATCAGGGTTGTTCACTCTATTATGAGTGTTTCTCTAGCTAGGGTTGAAGATGCAGTGTGGCATGTTTAGGCCCTCTTGATCTTGGGGTGACATCATACTTGAAGAATGATGCTTTGTTGGCTGTCCAATCAATACATAAGACTTCCTACTTTTGTCTACTTCAGTTATGGTTTCATATGTGGTTGTCCTTTAATTATGCATGGTTTCACATTATTATTGTTGAAATTTTACCTAGTAAGTGTTTGTCCATTCATGCCTTGGGGTGGACAAGGACACTTTAAATGTGGCCCCTAACATATTTTAAAAGTGAAAATTGTTGATTTTCCTAAGCAGCATCGAGAGCCATTCTCTTGGAGAATGGAGGTACTTGGTCAGTTACCAGGAAGTGGAACCAGTCCAACACTAGGGGACTCAGCCTAGAGATGAGTGGCCATTCTTTGAATGGAGGCACCTGGTTAGTAACCAGGAAGTTGAACCAGTCTAGCATTGGGGGACTCAACCTAGAGCTGAGTGGCCATTCTTTGAATGGAGGCACCTAGTTAGTTACTAGGAAGATGAACCAGTCTAGGACTGGGGGACTCGGCCTAGGGCCGAGGGCCATTCTTCGAGAGAATGGAGGCGCTTGGTCAGTTACCAAAAGTTTGACATTGAGTCAATTGATGCAGTGTAGGGCTAAGGCACATGGTTAGTTATCGGGCTATCACTATAAGTCCTATACTGGGTCTGGTCATGTGAGGCACTCCTAATTTGATCTATGGGTGGTGTGATCTTCTCCAGGGATTAGCTACCCTTGGTTAAGACACATTGTCCCCGATCTTGGTGGCACAATGAGTTCAAGATAAAAGCATTTGTAATTCAAGATAAAAGCATTAGTAATTCTCCCTATTTATGATGATGTACTTCGAGTGGGCATGAAGGACCCCTATAACCACTTGCATTGACCACAAGACACTTGAAGAAGACAAAGGTAAAAGTCAAAAATACATAAGGACTCTTGGTGTTCATGTGTGTTGATGTTTGATTATTTATTGCACTTGTCTTATTGTTATCTATCTTACAGTCTGCAAAATTAAGGAATATATGCAAATGCTGAAATTCAACAAGAATGACTTTATTTAATAAAGTGACTTTTAAAGTGTGTTTGGGTCATTAATGATTTTAAAGTGACTTTATAAGATTTAAAAGGTGGGTGAATAATAAATTCTTATTTAATATTTAAAAAGTGATTTTTAATGAGAAAGTGAGATGAGCCCTAGATCTCATTTAGTTGGCTTTTAATCTATAAGCCATTGATTTTTGGATGGAAGTTACTCAAACAAAAAGGCTAGGAAAAGACAAAACCTAATTCATTGTTCACATTCCAAAGAGAGAATTTTTGGAGAGGAGAGAGCAAGTGAAGACAAGGGTTTGGAGAGATTCATTCTAGAAATTGAGAGAGAGAGAGAGAGAGAGAGAGAGAGAGAGAAATTCTGCATAATTCCAAAGTGAGGAGGAGCAAAATTTTGGCACGTCTCCCAAGGCAAAAATTTCAGCAGGCACAAAATTCAAGATTGTACTATACAGTTTCGTACACTAGCACAATTTTTGAGGAGTTTCGTACAACAAATTTTGTATAGTCCGTACGACACAAATCGAGAAATTTTGGCACAGTGTTGAAGGTGATTTGATCAATGTTTAACGCTGTTAACATGCTATATTGCTGGCACGTTTTTCGAGGAAAAGATGTCAGTACTGTTGTTTTGATTTGTATTTTGCTTGAAGAAATAATAATATTCTCTCTCATACAGGTTTTCCCTTTGGGGTTTTTCCTAGACCATTTTGGTAAAAAATCCGAGTCTTAAATTTTCATGTGAAATTGTGAATTGACTGAAATAATTTGTGTGTAAGAAAAGTAGGGTTGTCATAAAATTTTTTGAGTTGAAAAGTTGAAAAATATCTCGTGTTTTATGTTTCAAGTTAAATTTTTAAATTTTTTATGAACATGCATGATGGGGTTTGGGCATTAAACCATATGCAGTGACTGAAACCGAAATCGGGTTGGGGTAACAAATTTTGCATGGTATCACCGTATCAGAGCGGGGTTGAAGGTTGAAAATTACACTCAAATAAATTTCAGACTTGGAGAATTAAGGGAAAACATGGTTTTGAGAAGAAACAGGTTCTTGGACTTATTTGCAGTGATGGCTATTGGACTTAGGCTAGAGGACAGGTTGGATGGGGTAGTTAATTTTAGATTATGGAAGGATAGAATTGTATTGATATTGCAAAAGAATGAACTATGAGACATAGTGAATAGTACTGCTGCACATCCTGTCACAGTTCCTACAGTTGCAGCTGATAAGGCTGCATTTGACAAACATGACATAAAAGCAAAACGAATCATACTTGATGCCATTAAAGACCATGTCATACCTCACTTTTTTGGGATAGACTATGCTTATCAGATGTAGGCTGCTTTGACCAAACCTTTACCAAAGTTTCAATGAAAACCGAAAAATGGTGTTAAGGAGAAACTGAAGAGCATTAGGATGAACAAGGGGGAGAACATGGTCTCCTACCTTACAAGGATTACACAGGTTCGACATGAGCTTGGAGCAGTGGGAGAGAGGGAGGTGGATGCAGAGTTGGTTCGCACAACACTGAATGGCGTGACAAAGCCATGGTATGTTTTTGTTGAATCCGTTGTTGCTCGTGAGCACATGCCAACATGGGATCGTCTTTGAGATGATTTCATACAGTAGGAGATCTGTAGGGGATATGTATAGGGGAGTACATCTCACAGCAAGGAGGGTGAGGAGAATGTGGCATTAACAACGAAGGGGAAGAAAAAGAAGTCCAAGAAGGGTTTCAAGAGTGGAACCAAGCAACATGATGGCGAGAAGAAGGACATGAGTGATCCGTAGGATCTCAACTTAGTGCTTTAAAAGTTTGTTGTAAAAGAATGCGTGTAACAGGTTAATTAATGGAACAGCATTAACAGAAATTAAATGCTCAGAACAGGAATGGAAACAAGACTGATAAACAGATGCCAAGCAGAAAACACAGAAACCAAAGTCACAGACAGGAGTTGATAACGGAGTTCACCCCCTCCACTGGGCTACGTCTCCGGGTCCCTCTCCAATAGGAACCGATCCAATTAATCTCTTAAAATGGTACAAAAATGGTTCTGGCATCAACCTCAGCATTTGCAGAAACAGAATGCTGGACAGGAAGTGTTCAAGACTCCTCTCTGGAACTTACAATTTGGACTTCAAAAGATAAAGAAGCCAAACTATAACAGAGAATGGGTCGACTTCTAAATACAAAACAGCACTCTAGATAAATTGCAGCAAAAACTCTCTTGCTATCCTTTTGTCTCTGTCAAAATTAACTACAGCAAACTGTAAAATAGAAGGCTGAACAGAAAGTCTTCAAGACTCCTCTCTGTGTAATTACAACTAGGACTTCAAAAGATAAAGACCCCAAATGTAACAGAGAATACAGTCGACTCTAATACAAACAGCAATATGGAAATTACAGCAAAACTCCCCAAGCTTCTATGACAGAGAAACAATGTCCTGTGCTCTCCACGAACTCCTCTCTTTTATTACTCTTCTTTTCCGTTACCAAGGAGCCAAAACGCTCAAAGAAATGCAACTGTTCACATCCCATGCAATGCGGCCACAAGACTGTTCACCTTCTTCTCTCAAATGCTGACAGGCTGTTCATCTCCTGGCGTTACAATCACGCGGCATCAAGATTCTGCAAAGCCGTTTTGAAAAGTCCCCCCGCGCGAATGCATTGCCATCTTCAAATTGGAAGTTGTGATCATCTGTTCGTCCGCCGTTGCGGAAGGGAAACAGGAAAGGGCTCCGATATTTTACTTTGATGAACCCGGCCTCAGTCGACTGTCGGATGGTTTTCAAGTCGGAAGCTGTAGTCACTTGGCTTCCGTCGTTGCGGCTGTCGGAAGCCTTTGTGCTTTCGATCCTTCCATCTGCGCCGTTGCGGAAGAGAAATCACTCCGGCTTCCGAACGTCCTTACGTTCCCGCCATTGCGGAAGCCCCGCCGTTTCGGAAAGGGAAAAGCTTCCGCCGTTGCGGAAGGAAAGGAGCTTTGTGAGCTCCGCCGTTTCGGAAGGAAAAGAGCTTTGTGAGCTTCGTTGTGGTGGAAGGAAAGAAGCTGCCGATCCCCGATGTTGCGGAAGGAAATCTCTTTCGATCTTCGATCTGCGGAAGGAAAATCACTCCGCCGTTGCGGCTGCCGGAATGCTTTCGACTTCCGATTCGTCAAAGCTTCCGCCGTTGCGGCCGCCGGAAGGCTTTCGACCTCTGACGTTGCGGAAGGGAAAAGCTTCCAACGTCCGATCTGTGTATTTTCTTCCGCCGTCCGATTTGCCACCCGCGGCTTCTTTGAACCATGTACCATATTGGATCTACAAAGAGGAATAATCCGCCGGATCAATCCTCTCCATTGGAGAGCTTTTGGACCTCCAAAGGCCTAGATCATCCTGTAGGTAGGTGAGGGTACCACTTCCTCACCATTCCAATCTCCATACATCCTGCCTTGCTTAGAATCTGCATATTAGTCTCCTTGTCCATGACCAAAGGAGGTTCATACCATTTAAAATTCTTTGCATATGCAACTGGAGATAAGCAAAAACAGAAATAATGTTTACACTTCTTTTCAGAGGTCTCAAAACGATCATAAACAGAATTGAGCTTTTTACCTTTCAACCTTCCCTTGATGATCTGCAACCAAACTTGCTTTTCAACTTTAAAAGGATGATGATTTTCATGTCTGGCTTTGCAAATTGCCCGATTCTTCTCCTGCTGCTCTTGCGCTATGTGCTGCACTGTTTTCTTTGCATCATGATGTCCAACTCTAACATCTTCTGTGCCGAAAGAAAAGTCTACATGTGACTTCAACAGATAACAAAAACAAGTCTCAAAAGGAGATTTAATGCACTGCATGTGCTGCAACTGTTCACCCTGAACCTTAGGATGTTCATCACAATAATTTTGAAGAGATTGAATAATCATCCGATTCATGCCAAGATTTGGAAGAGGCATGCTTTGCTGCAACTGCACGTCATGATGTACATCTCTATTAAGTGATAATCTTTCAGGTCCCTGAAACAAAGCACCATACTTGGGAACACATTTAATTAATTTAATTCCATGTTCCACCAATGATTCACCTTTAACAGCCATTAATGCAAACTTCCTACTAGCATTCACTATCATTTTCATTTGACTTGTAGTGACTAATGCTAGATTTGTTTTCATACGATGTGCATGCACAATGTATTCCACACCATCTTTAAAAAGATGATACTTATTCTGCTCTCTATAAAAGACTGCTTTCCGGTCATACAAATATGGATTCCCAAGTACAATTCCACAAATGTCAAGTGGCACTACATCTAGTTCTACCTCATCCCTAAACTTTTCAGTGATTGCAAATTTTAAAACACATTTCTTTGTAACTTGCAATTGTGTATCATTAGTAACCCAACCTAGAGGATAGGGCTTTTCATGAGGCACAGTAACTAAATGCAATTTCTTAACCACTTCTTCTGATATCAGATTTACTTGTGAACCACTATCAAACAATGTATCAATCTTTGTATGATTTGCAATGACACGAACATGAAACAGTGCACTTCTATCTTTATCATTTTGCTTAGAAGTAGATGGCAGACTTGTACTTGCACTAGAACTTGGTTGTGCATCAATGGGAAGTGAGATACTGTTATCCTTACCTTGGATTCCGACAGCTGTAACCTTTGTTTCATCACTTGAGTCGGATCCCAAGTCTTGAATAGCTGCTGCAGTAGCTTTGGCTTTTCCTTTGTCTTTGTTTCCTCCGTACTTCTTTGGCCTTAACTCCGGATGAAGTTTCCAACACTTTGAAACATCATGCCCTTTCTGACAATGTGAGCATGTGGGTCTCTCACCCTCTTTCGTGATGGTAGCTGTTTCCTTTCCTTTATCTTTGCTTTTATCTTTGTTGTCAAATTCAGATGACTTCTTCATAAACGAGTCATCATCATGCTTACCCCTAGCTTCTAAATGTGTAGCTTGAACACATACATCATCCAAATTACTGGGATTAAACATCAACAAAGTATGCTTCAAATAAGAATGCATGCCACCAATATATTTAAGAAGAGTTTCTTGCGTATCCAATGCAACATTCAATGCAATAGCCCTCTTTCTGAATTCATGAGTATAATCTTGAATGCTTTGTCCTTTAGCTTGTCTAAACATTTGCCAATTCATTATTAATTGCTGCATATGACCTAAAGGATAAAATTGCTTCCTTAATACTTCAATGAATTCATTCCAAACTGAAATACTTTTACCATTCTTTCGAAGATCTTGCTGAATCTTGCTCTCCCACCAAGTAAGAGCCATTCCACTCATCCTCAAAGTGGCCAATTGAATCTTGGAAGGGTCATCATTAATGCCCTGCACCCTGCAATATACTTCAAGCTGCTTGATCCAATTGTCTAATTTTTCAGCATCTACATCTCCATTATAAATAGGTAATTCAAACTTTATATCCAATTTGAAGTAAGGCATATTAGGACTTGCATTATTTGAATGAGAAGTATGAGAAGAAGAAAAAGTCTGATTTGTGTTAGGAGGATCACCATCACCTCCTACTCCTTTACCCTTTTCTTCAGGCTTCACTTCTGCATCTCTGGATGAAGTTTCTTCTTCCTTTCTACTCGCTCTTCGAGTAGAAGTTCCATCATGGCTTTCATGCTCATAAAAGCCTCTAGAAACTTAGTTTCAGACATAACAGGTTTTTCCCGTTCGGTATGTCCTTCTTCTTCCCTTCGTGGAGAAGACATGGTTCTTGAGAATGTTCTCCTGGAGCCAATATCAGGATCTCCTTCAACTAATTCTCCTTCACCAACCTTTAACCTGGACCTGGTAAGCATTCACAAACTTGCGCAACAGTCAACCAGCTCTGATACCATAATATGATCCATAGGATCTCAACTTAGTGCTTTAAAAGTTTGTTGTAAAAGAATGCGTGTAACAGGTTAATTAATGGAACAACATTAACAGAAAATAAATGCTCAGAACAGGAATGGAAACAAGATTGATAAACAGATGCCAAGCAGAAAACACAGAAACCAAAGTCACAGACAGGAGTTGATAACGGAGTTCACCCCCTCCACTGGGCTATGTCTCCGGGTCCCTCTCCAATAGGAACCGATCCAATTAATCTCTTAAAATGGTACAAAAATGGTTTTGGCATCAATCTCAGCATTTGCAGAAACAGAATGCTGGACAGGAAGTCTTCAAGACTCCTCTCTGGAACTTACAACTTGGACTTCAAAAGATAAAGAAGCCAAAATATAACAGAGAATGGGTCGACTTCTAAATACAAAACAACACTCTGGATAAATTGCAGCAAAAACTCTCCTGCTATCCTTTCGTCTCTGTCAAAATTAACTACAGCAAACTGTAAAACAGAAGGCTGAACAGAAAGTCTTCAAGACTCCTCTCTGTGTAATTACAACTTGGACTTCAAAAGATAAAGACCCCAAATGTAACAGAGAATACAGTCGACTCTAATACAAACAGCAATCTGGAAATTACAGCAAAACTCCCCAGCTTCTATGACAGAGAAACAATGTCCTGTGCTCTCCACGAACTCCTCCTTTTCTCTGAACGAACTCCTCTCTTTTATTACTCTTCTTTTCTGTTACCAAGGAGCCAAAACACTCAAAGAAATGCGACTGTTCACATCCCATGCAATGCGGCCACAAGACTGTTCACCTTCTTCTCTCAAATGCCGACAGGTTGTTCATCTCCTGGCGTTACAATCACGCGGCATCAAGATTCTGCAAAGCCGTTTTGAAAAGTCCCCCCCGCGCGAACGCATTGCCATCTTCAAATCGGAAGTTGTGATCATCTGTTCGTCCGCCGTTGCGGAAGGGAAACAGGAACGGGCTCCGATATTTTACTTTGATGAACCCGACCTCAGTCGGCTGTCGGATGGTTTTCAAGTCGGAAGCTGTAGTCACTTGGCTTCCGCCGTTGCGGCTGAAGGAAGCCTTTGTGCTTCCGATCCTTCCATCTGCGCCGTTGCGGAAGAGAAATCACTCCGGCTTCTGAACGTCCTTACGTTCTCGCCATTGCGGAAGCCCCGCCGTTTCGGAAAGGGAAACGCTTCCGTCGTTGTGGAAGGAAAGGAGCTTTGTGAGCTCCGCCTTTTCGGAAGGAAAAGAGCTTTGTGAGCTCCGCCGTTTCGGAAGGAAAAGAGCTTTGTGAGCTCCGTCGTGGTGGAAGGAAAGAAGCTGTCGATCCCCGATGTTGCGGAAGGAAATCTCTTCCGATCTTCGATCTGCGGAAGGAAAATCACTCCGCTGTTGCGGCTGTCGAAATGCTTCTGACTTTCGATTCGTCAAAGCTTCCGTCGGAAGGCTTTCGACCTCCGACGTTGCGGAAGGGAAAAGCTTCCGACGTCCGATCTGTGTATTTTCTTCCGCCGTCCGATTTGCCACCCGCGGCTTCTTTGAACCATGTACCATATTGGATCTTCGAAGAGGAATAATCCGCCGGATCAATGACTAAAGTGAAATGCTTTGCTTGTCAGAAGTTTGGGCATTATGCTGGACAACGCCCAAACAAGAAGAAGAAACAACAAGCAACTTCAGCAGAGATTGATGAGTATGATGCTAGATTCGAGAGATAGTTTCTCTCTTTGTTGGTGTTTGTAGAGAGAGAGAGAGCATCATCCATCACCAACAGGTATATTGAGGACCACACGAAGCATTCTATGATTGTTGGGCATTCATTGAGTGCTTCCACTATTTCCTCCACATGGTACATTGATAGTGGAGCTTTGAGTCATATGACAGGTGTTCGAGACATGTTCACCGAGATTTCGGAGACAAACTTGGAGTTGGAAGTTGTATTGGGTGATGATATAGTGGTGAGAGCAGTTGGGTGTGGAAGAGTTTGCTTTAATAGGGAGTCCATGGATCCCATGTTACTGAGGGATGTTTTGTACGTCCCTAGGCTGAAGAAGAATCTTGTGTCAATTTCCACGATTGAGGACAGAGGTCTTGGGGTATATGTCATAGATGGGAAAGTTTACATCTTTCCCAAAGTAGAGGGTCCATCTGCTTTATATGCGATTGGAGTTAGATGCAGGAAACTGTACAAGCTTCTCTTCCAGCCACATCATGCATTGGCACACACACACAGAGTAGCAGTGAGTTGCGTGAGTTATGACACAGGAGGATGGCCCACCTTCATCATTCAACTTTGGGGATGCTGAGAGATACGACCACAGGGTTCCCATATTTCAGTACAGAGCAGAGTGGTATATACAGAGGGTGTGCTTTGGGAAAGTACACCAAGACTGGTTTTTTGAGCAGTGACAGCAAGTCAGAGGCAGTGCTGGATTTGATTCATTCAGACTTGTGTGGTCCCATGTCTTCTGCCTCATTGACAGGTTTTGAGTACTACATTACATTCATCGATGACTTTTCCAGGAAGACTTGGATCTACTTTTTGAGAAGCAAGAAGTAAGAGGAGGTATTGCTTCGGTTCCAAGAATTCAAAGCTCTTATGGATAACCAGTCAGGAAAGAAGATCAAGGTACTCAGATTAGATAATGGGGGTGAGTATACCTCCCATGCATTCAATGAGTTTTGTAGGCAGGAGGGCATTAGGAGGCAGTTGACAGTTCCCTACTCTCCACAACAAAATGGAGTGTCTGAAAGGAAGAACCGTGCTATAGTGGATGCAGCGAGAGCTATGCTGCATGATCAGAGTCTTCCTTTCGTCCTATGGGAAGAGGCCTATAGTACAATTGTTTCTGTATAGAACAAGAGTCCGCACCGTGCCTTGGGGTGCAAAAATCCTGAGGAGATGTTAATCAGGAAGAAGCCCGAGATAGGCCACTTCTGCATTTTTGTATACCCTACATATTCCCATGTCCCTTTTGAGAAGAGGACAAAGCTGGAGGCTACTGGAGAGAGGGACATATTTGTTGGCTATGACGGGACTTCGAAGGCTTTCCGCATATACCTTCCTACAGAGAGGAAAGTTGTGGTGAGGAGGGAGATGAGATTTGAGGAGGAGCAGGCCTTCATAAAGTCTCGAGAGTCAGAGGAGTAGCAACAAATTACTTCTTAGCGAGTCAGGGCACAGGGTCACAGGTCTTAGGGGTGATTGGGTCACAGGTTATAGGTTCATCGGTTTCAGGGATACAGTCTACAGGGACTTCTGGTACTGGGATAGGTTCACAGATCACAGGTTCACATGTTACACCCTCATGTGATTCAGGTACACATGGTTCAGGTTCAGGTTCACCAGGTACAAGATCTCAGACTAAAGTTACTTCTTCAGGGAGACATTCGTCTAATGAGGATGTAGAGGAGGGTCTGCCACATGATGCTACTTCCATGAAGAGAAAGCCAAGTTGGCTTAAGGAGCTTGTGAAAGAAGCAAAGGAGTCTGTGGGGCCACCCAGGAGGGAGGTTAGAGAGAGCAGGGCACTAGAGAGATTTTCTAGTTATTTGGCACATGTGACTAGCTTGCGTGAGTTTGAGCACATCAGGTTTGGAGAGATGCCATGATGGAAGAGTACAATTCCATCATGAAGAATGATGTTTGGGAGATTGTTCCGATACCAGAGGGGAAGTCAGTTATGACTTTCAAGTGGCTCTATAAAATCAAGCATGATGTAGATGGTAGCATCGAGAAGTACAAAGCTCGATTTGTAGCGCATGGGTTCTCATAGGTAGAGGGAGTTGATTATGATGAGACCTTTGCGCTGGTTGCTAGATTTTCTTCGATTAGAGCAGTGATCTCCATTGCGGCAGAGATGTGTTGGAGGATTCATGAGATGGATGTGAAAACCATTTTCCTCAATGGTCTTCTACAGGAGGAGGTATATCTAGAGCAACTGCAGGGCTTGAGATTCATGAGAGGGAGTCTCATGTATGTAGGCTAAAAACGACCTTGCATGGTTTGAAGCAAGCCCCTTGGGCTTGGTACTCGAGGATTGATTCATATATGTTTTCGATTGGGTTTCAAAAGAGTGAGGTTGGAGATGTTTCGCTCATTTTTCTGCTATATGTTGATTTGTTCATTACAGAAGGAGAGCACTTGATTGAGGCATGCAAGAAAGATCTTGATTTAGAGTTTGAGATGATAGACCTTGGGTTGATGCATTACTATTTAGGCATGGAGGTGTGGCAGGAGGATGGACATGTTTTCCTGGGGCAAGGAAAATATGCTGCAGATATTCTGAAGAGATTTCAGATGGAGGAGTGCAGGTCCATGTCCACACCCATGATCACCAACTGGAAGAAGCTTCATGCTTCTGAGGGAGACTTGGTAGATCCTACTTTGTATCGTCAGCTTATTGGTTCTTTGATGTATTTTGTCAACACCAGACCAGAATGAGTTTTGCAGTGAACACTCTTAGTCAGTTCATGGTGGTGCCCAAGAGAGTGCAATGGACAACTGCAAAACAAATTTCGAGATATCTTGCTGGGACTGTAGATTATGGTCTGGACTACAAGAGATGAGGTGGAGTGGGCTTGGTTGGTTTCATAAACTCAGATTGGGCAGGCAGTGCTTCAGACCGTAAGAGCACTTTCGGTTGTTGTTTCCGTTTGGGCTTGACAATTGTGTCGTGGTTCAGTCAGAAACAAAAGTCCATTGCTTTGAGTTCTGCAGAGGCCGAGTATATGGCAACCAATCAGGCTAGTTGCAAGGCATTGTGGCTTCGCAGGTTGATGGTAGACTTATTTGGTTAGGAGCTGAGGTCTACTATTATTCATCGTGACAATCAGAGTTGCATCAGACTCTATGAGAATTCGGTGTTTCATGACAGGTCAAGGCACATTGAGATCAGATACCACTTCATCAAAGACTATGTCCAGAGAGGACCTGTAGAGTTACAACACATTTTTACTGATGAGCAGATAACAGACATTCTCATAGAGTCTTTGGGAAGAGGGAACCATATTCATTTCAGAGACAAGATGGGGGTGGTGAAAAACACCATTCTCGGTAAGAGAGAGTGTTGAAATTTTACCTAGTAAGTGTTTGTCCATTCATCCTTGGGGTGGACAAAGACACTTTAAATGTGGTCCCTAGCTTATTTTAAAAGTGAGAATGACTTTAATAAAGTGACTTTTAAAGTGAGTTTGAGTCATTAATGATTTTAAAGTGACTTTATGAGAATTAAAAGGTGAGTGAATAATAAATTTTCATTTAATATTTAAAAAGTGATTTTTAATGAGAAAGTGAGATGAGCCCTAGATCTCATTTTGTTGGCTTTTAATTTAAGCCATTGATTTTTGAATGGAAGTTACTCAAACAAAAAGGCTAGGGAAAGGCAAGACCTAATTCATTGTTTACATTCCAAAGAGAGAATTTTTGGAAAGGAGAGAGCAAGAGGAGAAGACAAGGGTTTGGAGAGATTTCATTTCAGAAATTGACAGAGAAATTCTGCTTAATACCAAAGTGAGGAAGAGCAAAATTTTGGCATGTTTCCCAAGGCAAAAATTTCAGCAGACACAGAATTCGAGACTGTACCGTACAGTTCTGTACAGCAGCACAGTTTTGAGGAGTTCCGTACTGTTTGTAGGGCACGCAAAATGAGAAATTCTGGCACAGTTTTCAAGGTGATTTGATCAGCATTTAATGCTATTAACAGGCCGTACTGCAGGCACATTTTTCGAGGAGAAAAAGCTGTTTGTACAACCACATGTGTGGACCATACTGCACAAAAATCGATGCAGCCATACAGAGTGATTCTGGCACGATTTTCAAGGAGATATCAGGGAGATAAGTACTGCTGTTCTGATTTGTATTTTGCCTGAAGAAATAATAATATTCTCTCTCATACAGGTTTTCCCTTCGGGGTTTTTCTTGGACCATTTTGGTCAAAACTCCGAGTATTAAATTTTCATGTGAGTTGACTGAAATAATTTTTTGAGTAAGAAAAGTAGGGCTGTCATAAAAGTTCCTGAGTTGAAAAATATCTCTTGTGCTTTATGTTTCAAGTTAAAAATTTTAATTTTTTATGAATATGCATGATGGGGTTTGGGCAAGGTTACACGAACCGTGGGTGCAATCGGAATCGGCTAAAGAATCCGATACGGGTGCGGCACTCATCCCAAAATTAGGAATCGGGGATTCGGAACCCTAACCCTAATTCGAGAATCCGATTCGGGTGCGGTTAGGCCTAGGGACGAATCTGGTAACTATGGGTTTGGGCATTAAACCATATGCAGTGACTGAAACTGAAACCAGGTTGGGGCAACAAAATTTTCAATTACTTGGTTGATTTTGTACTTGTTGTGAGGAGCATCTTTGGAAGGGCCCTCCTGCATATTAAAGTAGATCCATGTGGTTAGATAGGGCATGTTTATAGCCATCCTAATTGCACCACTTTCCATACTATTTGAACCCTCTTGATTATTGATTCTGATTCCATTGCCCCATTGGATTGACATTGGTCTTTGTAATTCACCATCCCTTTATTTCTAAAGAAGATTGTAAATAATCTCTTCTAGGGCTTCTCCCTTGTGTCCGAAAATAATTGGTGTAAAGTGCAAGGAAGAGTTGCTATGGTGACAATGGGAAACCTTCCTAAGTGCCTCTAGTTTTGCACTTTGTTTAGGGACAGAGGGTATGTCTAGGAGGTAACTAATCTCTTCATGGTTCCCAAGCAAATTCACTCCCCCTCTTCTCCTCTATATATCATAGATGAAATAATATTAATCTGCAATTAATTGGCAAGGGTCCTAGAAAGGTTAAATTGCCAATAATCAGGAAAAATTTGGCCAATTTTAGTGTTAAACAAAATAAGTATTTCGTTGATTACATTGGATATTGTTTCATTTATATATATATGCAAAAAAATCAGGAGACAATGAATTCATGATACCATTCATAAATTTCAAATTTGGACCTACCATTCTACACATCATATTCGATATTCAATTTTGTAATATCATTGTACACCACATTCAGTGTTCATTACCATGAATTCCAAATTTGGAAATAAGTATTTCGTTGATTACATTGGATATTGTTTCACACACACACACACACACATATACATATATATATATGCAAAAAAATCATGAGACAATGAATTCGTGATACCATTCATGAATTTCAAATTTGGACATGCCATTCTACACATCATATTCAATATTCAATATTATAATATCATTGTACACCACATTCAGTGTTCATTACCATGAATTCCAAATTTGGAAATACCTTATGACAGACATTAAGGCTCTAAAATGGCCCTTACAGTCTAAACTCTAAATATCATCACGTTCAGGCTTTAAAATGGCCCTTACAGTCTAAATATCATCATACAATGATCAAATCACTCGTGTTTGCACCTCTGTGACTCATGGTGTGTAGGAGGTAGCGCTACTAGGATTCATTTGCAGAAATCATGAATGCTGAAAAAGCTGTTAAGTATGCTGAAAGCTAAAAACAGCCCAAATTCTACTTTCTATGGGCGTGGGCTAGTGGAGATGAATCCACCACCAAACACTCTGAAATGGGAATTCCTTTTTAATGTTAAATGTAAAACTGTAAATTATATTATACTTTCATTAGATTAAAAGTTAAAGACTATCCAGGGATTGCTTTTAGGGTTTTTGTTTTGTTTTTTTTCTTCATGTTTTTTGACCATATTCAGCCAGAAATGTGGGTTACAGAGATGTAAATGTTGGATTACCATTTTTGTTGACTGGTATGATGTTTCCAAATTTTGGATATGGCATGAAAATATTTTAGTGGTGTTTTTATTCTGTATCTCCTCTGTTTCCATGTCTGAAATGCGGAACAGTGTTTCGGCCGTCCTCCCTAGACATTTCTGGTACCTTGGATTCCAGTCCATTTTTGCTTCTAAAGTTGAAATCACCCATTTAGCAGGGGTTGGGCCTGTGCAAGTTTTTAGGATCCCCCATACTTCTCCATTCTCCCGGAGTACAACTTAAGTCCAAGTTGAGCGAGTGAAAGCCTTTGCCTCTAGAATTGTTGGCCCACAGAAAATCCTCAGGGTCTTTAGCTCTTGGTAAACCTTCATGGAGAGGACCAAACATGAAGAATAATAAACATGGGTTGCAGCCGTTAAGGCCAGGGGTTTGGTGATCCATTTTGCATTTTCTTTCTCAACACTCTACCCAACTATCTCCCAAAGCTCTTTGGTGAACACTGTAAGGCAGAAGGAATGCTAAGAAATTTAGACCTGGCCTGGTAGAATCCAAGACCATCACCAGCCTCCAAGCCATTTAGGTATTGGATTTTGGGTCTGTTTATAACTTTGTTGCACCGAGTTTTCTCCCATTGGGTAATGGATCCAGGAGCGTCGCAAAAATTCTGTAGACATTCCATGGTGTTCACTGTTATCTCAGGAGGTCCATACTTCCGGAACGGTGAGGAATGAATCATTAGCAAATGCCCATTGAAAAGCTATCCAGGTTTTTTTGAGTTGTCTGATGCTTTTCCTCTATTTTTTCTTGTGGTGGCACTCACCATTAAATATATAAAGACAAAATATGAACTTAAATAAATGTTTACAATAATATATCTACAATGTTCATATAATGTGTTTACGGTCTACTAGATATTTAAGATATAACTTTGTTTAACTATTATAAGATAGCATTTATATATATAATATATAATCTCTCTTTCAACTTTGTTGTAAAAGGTCTACAACTAATCAGCAATCATATAGTAGTGTCGTGACAAGGATGTCGAATAATAGTTTCTTCTTTGACATGCCCACTATTCTTCAATTCTACACGTGTCCATTTTAAAATATGCTTCCCAATTTATCCCTTTTTCCAGATAGAGTTGTTCCAAGTTAAATTGACAGGAAATTGCTACCAAGATAAAGTGTTTTCTTTTGAAGGGTACCATTGTTTTGTAAGAGATTATGGGTATTATGATCATTCTGTTTAATTGTTGAAGTTTTTCTTTTCTATTTTTACAGAAGTTGCCAGGTTATAGCTGAAAAGGTGAAATGTTGATAATTGTTTGGTCTTGTCTTTTATAGTTGGGGTGAGCAAACTTATATCAATTGTATGAAGTTGGAAGCTCTGATTGTTTGAGTCTCTAGCTTGAATCTTTGCATGCAGTGTTGCACTGTTCAAGCTTACATACTTTATTACCTGGGATTCAGACTGCGATTTATCGATTTATTGGTTGAAAGATGCCTTTTCTATCTTCACACTCATTGCTAAATTGTTGCAGAAAGGTCAAAGATTGATAGTAGATTGGTCATGTCATCTATAATTGGAGTGAACAAACTTATATCAATTGTATGAAGTTGTAAGCTGATGGTTTGAGTCCCTATGTTGAATCTTTGCATTCGGTGTCTCACTGTTCAAGTTTATGTACTTTATCACGTGGGATTCAGATTGCTATTTATGGATTTATCTGAACCTTGCATTCGGTGTCACACTGTTCAAGTTTACATTCTTTATTACGTGGGATTCAGATTGCTAATTTATGGATTTATTGTCTGGGGACTGTCAATTTTTTTTGAAGTCCAGGAAATAGCAACTGGTTCCTTTTTCTCTTCTCTGCATTCCTTGGAAGTAACCCCAAGCGCTATTGTCAAATTCCCTATTCAAAATCTTGCCTGTCCCCTGTTTAGGAAAGTTCTGCTTTCTGCTCATGTATGAATATTCCTTTCAAAAGTAATACCAAATAATCCACTGGTGACTGGACTCATCATCACTGTCTTGTACTTTGAGGGCTTGCAGGATGTAAAATTATTTTGGAGTAAATGGCTGTGTCAATACACTATTCAAAAAACTGAAGTCATTTATAACTCTGCTTCTGTTTCTATGTGGTATAATGTTGGGAGAAAGTGCATTGTTTGATAATGTCCAGGAAGTAGCAAATTGGTTCCTCTTTCTTTATGCATTCCTTGAAAATAACCCTAAGAGTAGTTAAATGACCTATTGTTAAATGCCTTGCCTGTCGCTTGGTTAGTAAAACTTTGTTTTCTTCTCAATTATGGATCTTCTTTTCATGAGTAATACCAAATATTCCACTGGATCACTGTCCTGTACTTTGAGGGCTTGGCACACGCGATTGTGTAATCAAGAGAATATGTTCTCTTTGGCTATAGGTTTCTGTACATATTGAAGAAATGAAAAAAGGCGATGACAAAGCTTTTGTTATGCAAGGCAGTGATCAAAATACATTATATTACGTGAATTGGACCCTAGTGATTGATTCTCATGTAGTCAGCATGGAGGTGCCACTGAGAATGTGGGAAATGGAAAAGATATGGTGCTACAAAATGCAGGATGTAAAAATATTTTTGAGTAAATGGCTGTGTCAATGCACAAAAAGTTTTGAGTCATTGATAACCCTGCTTTCGTTTCTGTATATAGTGTTGGGAGAAAGTGCTTTGTTGTAACAGTTATAGGATAAAATATGATATTTCTGCTTTGACAGTTAAGATGATATTAGCGTGGCCGATCCTTTCTCTGTTGATGTGAGTAATGCATCTATGAAGCTTGACACAATGCCTGGAAACCTTGCCATTGATGGTCTGGGCCCAAAGCTCTAAGACTTCTTGCAGAGGTTTTATTTCATGTATCTGATACCATTGTTACCAGCTTGGGTACAGGGTAGGTAATTAAGGGCATAATTTGCAACTACCAGGAGGTCATCATTATATGTTTCAAGTTAATCACCTTATGTCACATAGATAAAAGAGGAGATTTTATATCAAGCACAACACTACAATAGACTAATCATAAATAAAGACATTCAGCAGCAACTACAAAACATGAATATATTTCTTGCATGCGGGCATCTCACTCATTACCCTTTCCAGCTCCAATAATGAGATAATTATCAATAAAGGATTAGTGATTCAGTGAGTATATATAATCTCATACACGTATAATGAATTTACCACTTCACTTCAAAACATGCATGTGTAATTTCACTAATTTGTCTAGGTGTCATATCAAGTCAAGCTAACCAACCCTCTCTCCAGTCCAAAAAGTCAAGTCGATTAAAATTCAGGGGATATGTATAACCTCACTCCTTGCAATGATTGGATCACTTATTTCCCTCAAATGCAATATTGCTCATCTCATAAGTAGGCATGTGGCATGCCTACTCACACTAACTCTACTGATTTATAGTCAAGGTGTGGTGTCCTGACCAACCACAGATTACTCTACCATTCCATGCTCGATTTCATGAAATAATCTATGTTGACTGTGATTGATACAAAACAATTCAACTTTTTTTATGTGAAGATGTCAAATAGACAAGAAATATTGCAAGGGGAGATTGTTGGCTGGCCACTATCTAATAATTGATAACTGCCAGTGAAAACAACAGTTGTTCTGTTCCTATGAAAAATACAACCTTGTGTGTAATACAGCAGCGAAACCCTGAAAGCAAGGAATTAGATAAAGAGAGTCCAAAGTCATCAAATCCCAATTATCAATGACTTTCAGGAGTCGTGTTTGATCAAGCATTACAAGCACTATGATCTTAATTATACCAGCATGGCTTGCCCTGAAGGGTCACTAATGCACTCAATGGAGCTCACATGAGGTCATAGTTCTATTTACTAAAAGTATGATTAGAAATTTAGAAAGACTAAACAAGGTAGAATAACATGGTTTTAGGGATTAGGATAAATATACAAGCCAAGAAAAATTGTAGTTAACATGAATGGGAAAACACATGAGATATTGGTGGAAATTGACTTCCATCTAAGATGGATATTTAAACCGGAACCCATAACACATGGAACCAGTTGAACATATAAAGACGGCTATAAAAAATACATATATGCAATCTGCATCAACAGAGAATAATGAATATGATCATGACAGTATGGCCTCTCGTTCTAGTCAATACTTAAATGCATGGGACATAATGGTACTGTTTAGCCCTCAATCATGTAGTGTTTAACAGTCTTATTTCAACCAAATGCTTTAGTTCAATCATTAATGCACATTGATTTCTAGAATTGGAACGGATTGTTGAAGTTTTTTGTCAGTGGGATGTCATATTTTATTATAATGATAACTCCAAGCTCTATATTGTTAGTTGCGGCCCTACAGATTTGACAAGAGTCAACTCACTGATGCTGAAACCTGCATTCCTTCTTGTTCATGTTTACCTTATCTGATGATATCACTATTTTCTGCAGTCTGCTGCTAAAGGAATTGCTGAGCACAATTTTGCAAAGAAACAGAGGACAGAGCTTGCAAATGAACAGAAGCGTCTTTCTTTCTCACAGAAAGAGAAGAGGAAGAGAGACCTTGGACAGGCTAGTAGAGGGAAGAACTATGTGGAAGAAGAGAAGAGGCTGTTGAGAGATCAAGGGGTCTATTCGGGTTTTGATGCATAATAGTGACTTTGAGCTTAATGCAGAGACTGTTGATTGCATTCCTCCAGAGCCCTGATGACTTGTCTGTGTACCTGCACCTGGTAGGGGGATGTACCTATTTGGGGAAGTGGGTCTTTAGCATCATGATTTTGACGAGGTCTGTTTCTGTTTGGATTTGATCTTGAAGGGCAACATATGTATTTTAGATTTGTATCTCAATTGCAACTTAAGCTTTTGTTTCCTTTCTTATATTTCTTTTCTTGTGGTCTTTGATTAGGTGTATTAATCCAAATGAAGGAAAAATGCTTGGTAATGAACAATTTTCATGTCAAAATGAAAATAGTTAATAAATTTGAAAAGTGAGTATCTAGCCTCAAATGGTTTTACCTACAGGGGTGCATTCAGTCTTCCAATGACGGCTTCACTCATTTGTAGTAACATTAAAAACTGATCATTTTATAAGCATGTACCATAAATGGATTATTTTGGAGGATTTTTCAAAATTTGATCGGATAGTCCTTTAGACTATTATGCATATTTAGTTAAGTTGCATAGTGTTGTAAATATTGAAAGGACCAGCGAATCATCTTATGATTCCAGATACTGTTATTTCAATTTAGCAGCTTTCCACCAATGTGTGATCAATGTGCTGTCACAATTCTTGTATACATAGACTTGTTTTTCAAGGCCAAACAATTACGATCTTTTCCAACTAAATATCCAAGTGTACATCTACTAAAATGAATTCATTGACAGTGCATGGTATTTTTTCCTTACATCTGTATGAATGATACATTATAAAGCGAGAAAAAAATGTTCAGGAAATGTTATAGCAATAAATGTCCGTCATATACTGAAATTTAGTGGAGTGCTTGATCACATTGTATTTTAGTCGTATTAGTTATCATCTCTCAAAGTTTTTCTTCTTGAATTTATCATGTTTCTTTTGCCTGAACTGTCTTTTATGGGTTTGTTAATGTGTAAGCATCCATTGCTTTTATTATTTGAATTTCATGAGGAAGATATTGATCTTTGATTGGCAACAATTTTTCAAGAGTCCCCATGCCATATAGGACTCAATGCCCCCCCTTTCAAGGTGCCAAATGTTCCTCCAATGTAAGTCATCCTCCTAAGCAAGCAACAATCCTCCATGTGCTAGTTACATGAAAAAGTCACCAGACTCTATAGGTCTACAATGTTCCGAGGAAGGGAATGCAACACAAGCATCAAGACAAGGCATTAGAATCAATGAGCAAGCCGATTCCATTGCGTATGTTCATCATGGCACAGCCAAGGGTCATCCATACACCAATACTCTCCACATCACATGAAGCACCGCAAGCATGGTGTAAACACTTTTGGAGTATCCCCAAAAGGTGGCAGAGGCTACCCTTGGAACTTTTTAGCATCTCATTCATCTAATTCTTCAGTCGATTGTGACTCTTTGGTTCATGAGGGTATCTCAAAGATACATATCAACAAGAACACCAACTTTCGCTGGCTATCACAACAACAATGTGCTTATTCCTCTTTTGTCTTGTTAAAGTTTAGAGTTAGGTTAGGGTTTGATATAATCAAATTAAAATTTTATACTTTAATGCATAAACAAAACTAAAACAACAAAGTTAGATCTAGAACAATACTGCTGTAGTAAATTCAAACGTAATTTTCATCTCTTTCAACTTCAACACTCAACTGGTCACATCGTTAAAGTTGGTCCTTGAGATATTTTACCAATTGCAATGTACATAACATAAACAATAATAATGAACAATAATTAAGAACAACAGTGATGTATAGGAAATAGAGTAATAACATCAGTACTAAACAGTAGCAAATAATAGTAACCATATTGGTTGGAATTGTTTTGGATCAGCCTTATACTTAGATACTTTTAGGTTAAGATCTTGTCATTGAAAGGACAAGTCACCAGAGGAACAAATGACATACCTTGAGAGAAGAAAATATAGATGAAGTACAGACCTTAAGATGCTTGATCAAAACAGTTCAAGAAAGAGGTTGGAAACTTCAAACCCTTAGGCGCAAGGCAACACTTTCATGAAAGCAATGGCACCTTCTAAACATGCCCAAACTCAGATCAGACTTAGCAGTACAACAAGGCCACAATTCAATTACAAGTAGTCCACTTGTGTCAACGGTTCAACTTGTACAGTCTACAACACAGCTAAAGAAGGTCACAGTCTAGCAAGGAGGGTCACCCACAGTGAACGACCTAGTAATATGGTCATCCACAGTTCACGTCCTAGCAAGAAGGGTCACATATAGTCCATGGCTCAACAAGAAGGGTCACCTATAGTCCACGACCAACAAGAGGGGTCACCTACAATACACGACCAACAAGAAAAGACCGCTACTAGTCAACAACCCAACCCTAAAGGGATTAAACACAATCATGGCCAGCTATCATAGTCACACCCAACCCACAAGGGTTCCACAACAGTCACGGTTTGCTAGGAAAAGGGACAACATAGTCACGCTTAGTTGGAAAGGAGGCAAAAAAATAGTTGAGAGAGAAAACACAGTCACAACCTAGACCACAGAAAGATACAAGCATCAAGAACCCAAACGATCCACTCAAGGCAAGATAGACCCTTAGGCGTGAAGCACAAATTGACGAGGATCAGATCTAAACTTTCTCTCATGTCAAGATACTTTTTAGAAATGGAGAAGTGGAACTTATTTACAATCTTGACAAGCCTTCTAGAAAGGTCACTTAGGCAACACTCAGTTTAAGGATGGTCAAACATAAAAATAAAGTTAAGTGAACTTAGGATAGGGTACCAATGGTCCAAAGGTCTTAAAAAGATAAGAACCATAAATTTAAGTCTATTTAGGATAGGGTACCAATGGTCCAAAGGTCTTACAAAATAAAAACGGAGTAAACTACTGAACCGACCATTTGCACCGATCGGACGACCTGGCTCGCTTGAGCGGTCACATCCGACGTTGCCAGTGATCGGATCGGTGCAAATGGTCGGGCAAATAGGTCAATCTAATAAAAACCATAAAGTTAAGTTGACTTAGGACAGGGTACCAATAGTCTAAAGGTCTTACAAAATAAACCACAATCTAGAAGAAGGGTTGATCAACACTTCCTCAAATGTGCACATGCTTTCAACCATCATCCAAAGGAAGAATTGGACAACCCTTCCTAAAATGTCCATATGCAATGGACCATCATTTGGAGGAAGGATTGATCGAACTTTTGTCAAATGTGCACATGCGGTCAACCATTGTCTAGAGGAAGGATGTCTTGACCCTTCCTTAAATGTGCACATGTTGAAAACAATCCTCTGAAGGTAGAATGGATCGGCCCTTCCTTAAAATGTCCATATGAATTTAAGAATTATTTGGAGAAAGGATCGATCAACCTTTCCTTTGATGTGCACATGCGGTTTACAATCACCTAGGTGAAGGATCAGTCAACCCTTCCTCAAATGTGCACATGCGTTCAACCATCATATGGATTGAAGGATAATATGACCCTTCCTCAAATGTGCACATGTGGTCAATCATCATCTATATAAATGATCACCCGACCCTTTCTATATTGTGCACCTAAGGTCAAGCATTATCTAGATGAAGGGTCAACTGATCCTTCTTCGTAAGTGCACATCAGGGAAATGATCATATAGTGGAAGGATAAGAGGACACCTCTGAAAATATGGACCTAGGTTCAAGTATTATCTAGAAGAAATGTTAGAGGACCATTTTCCAAATACAGTTGCCAAGAATTATATTATCTAAATGAAAGGTTCACTAACACATTCAAAATCACTGTATACGTGAATTTTACAAACTAGAATATTGATTTGTTGACTCTACCTGAAATGCGGTAGCCAGGAATATATTATTGAGAAATGGCCAATTTTTTTTGAGTTACGACATACATTAAATTTATTATATGGAGGAAATATCGAGTGCATATTCCTCAAATATGGTTTCCATGAAATATAATATCTAGAGGAACGATCAACCAACCCTTCCTCAAATGTGGTTGATTAGTGTCTAGCACCATGAAGAGGAAGGATTAGCCGAGCCTTCCTCTTTTATAAGAACCACACGCCATGCATTATCCATAGGAATGATCGTCTAACTCTTACTAAAATGTATGCCTAGGGACAAGATTTATCTATAGGAAGGATCAGATGCCCCATTCTTAAATGTGGACCTTAAATACAATATCCAGTAAATGTATAATCTAGATTGGTGATTTGTTGACTCTTCCTCAATTGTGGTCATTAAGGATCATGCATCATGTTGAGGAAGGATTGATAGACTCCTTTTGAAAATAGTAGGCAAAAATTGTACTAGCAAAATGATAGACCTAATGACCCTTCCTGAAATATGGTATACATGAAATATATCATTGATACAAAATATTGGGATGTTATTACCAGAGTATTTGGAGAATATTTTAATTTCTAGACAGCTTCAGATGTTGATGGTTAATAGAGGGATTGTTTTGAGTTTGTATAAAATTTACTGCAACCATCCAATTCTCCTTGTAAGTTTCCTCGGTGCCATGACCATCTTGTTGTCACATCTTCTCTATACCTTCCCCTTTTGTTAGTGTGATTCATGCATTTAATACATTTTACAAATTGTTTTGAAAATTTTCATACTCAATGATCATGTCATCAGATATTTTGAAAATCATAATGATCATTTAATTCAATCACAAATTGCATCAACAAATATGAGCAGAAGTGTATTTTCTTCATTTATTCTTTAATCATTTTTGCGTCGAGAGGCACTCTATAGCCTAGTATGGGAGAGATCTTGTAACGTTATGTAACGTTACGTAACGTTACATAGATGTCGGCTATAAAAAATAAAACTTTTAATTATCTTCCAAAATAAATGTTGGCCACAAAAACAA